>CABHPH010117312.1:0-49377 GCA_902168325.1 Peromyscus nudipes | reverse complement strand
CTGCCTCCCGAGTGCTGGGATTAAAGGCGTGCGCCACCAACGCCCGGCAAAGAAATTTATTTTAAAACATACATATAGTTTTATCACTTGATAAAGACCCAAGGAAATTTATATATTAATGAGAGTGATATGCTTATTTTTCTTTACATAAAGAATTAAATCAGGAGCTGAAGAAATGACTCAGTGGTTAAAAGCAGTTGATGCACTAGCAGAGTACCTGGGATTCAGTTCCCAGCACTTGTCTCCACCCCTACCCCCCATGGTGGCTAACAACTCTCTGTAACTCCAGTTCCAAAGGATCCTGTGCCCTCTTCTGGCCCCTGAAGGCACTACATGCATGTGCTGCACAGACATACATGCAAGCAAAATAGTCATAAATCTTTTTAAAAAATTTTAGCTGAATATTTGTTGCTCAATATAGTTGTAGACCATCTTTGGTGCTTTTCAGAATCAGAACTGAGCAATATTTATAGTTGTCAGTGCTGAGAGTAGAAAACATACATACCATGGAACAAAATGATTATTTAGAGCTATTTCAGAAAGTTTTAGAAATTATGTCCTAATCCCAAACCAAAATTTAACTCAACAATTTAAACAGCATTTTTTTAAAACCAAACATGTAGCAGTGTAGAATATAAAGATATTCTAATTTTATACATGCTGAAAAGTGGTAGTATGAAAATATTAAATTGTTTCTCTATAATTTAATAATCAAGTTTCTAAAAGAGGAGAAAACTGTATGTATATACAATGAAGAAACTGTTGTTTGTAACATAGAGTATTCTGGAACCTAAGCCAAGGTATTTGAGGCAACATTTGCTGGCATTTGTGTGACTGATTCACACAATACATTGTGTGTGGGTCATGTGTTGTTCAGAACCAAGGCTACAGTAAAGCCATGTGATTCAGCATGGGCAAACACCACCAGAAACACCTCATTGTTTAATTTTTTTAACTAATTTTTGATGATTGTGTGCTTAGAAAATTTTGACTTGCCAAATTTTTATGACTTGCCCCATACACACATTTTATTTATATGATTGTCCCATATGGAGCTGTGACCCATATAGGATGTTTTAAAGAGCTGTAAGTAATGTTGGTGTGTTCCTATGGATTCTTGCCTCCCTAGTGACTGCGCAGTCATTGTGTGTTGTATGATTGTATTTTAGAGTCTCCTATGAGTCTCTCCAGGAAAGTAGGACTCCCCTCCTATCATAGGTCCTGTGTTACACTGTTAAATTAATTTTCAAAATTTGTTAGGGAAATGAATAATTTTTAAAGTTGAGGCTCTTGTTTCTTTTTAAATTTTTTGCCTTCTTGAATAGCAAGTCTTATTTAAGATTCTGCATTTTTAGGTGAGAATGTAGGTCGTATCCTAAAAAAGGTGGAAAGCATTTTGAAGTTACAAGCCTATAAAAGATAAGGCATGTGATTCAGCATGGGCAAACAATCACATTTAAGTCATGACAGAGAAGGGAGTAAATGTAACTGAATATGGAGTACCTGGTGAACATTTTCAGCTTGTTAATGTGGAGATCTTAAAGGCTCCCAAGTTTCCAAGCATCATTATAGTAATATATGATATGAGATGTGTTTCTTTTACATGTCCATGGTAGAGGTTGAATGGATTTTTAACTTCCACTGGAGCTTACTGTTTCACTTAGTAATTTTGTACTGTTTGACATCAGCTACCGAGAGAGTAATTTCTAATGAGTAGTCAGAATAGATTTTTTTCTTATTTTTACATGAAGCATATATTGTAAGGAATTAGGCTTGGCCAAGTTAGAGTTAAAAAAAAAATTAATCTCATTTATGGCAGTATGACAGGCTAAGCGTAAAGAAGTAATTTCCATGGAAAATGGGTAAGTGCTTGTTAAAATATAAAGGCTTATTTTGAAAAGGCATACTGTAACTCATACATAAACTACAGAAAATAATCCAAGGCCAGAAATAATGAGAGGGATCACTGTGTCAGGATTTATACATCTGGTATCTAGTTAGCCTCTTTTGCGAAGACACCTATATCATATTCCTGGTCCCCTAAGATCTGACTAATAACCTATCATGCATATTAATAACATGACATGTTTTAAAACCTGAGTAGAGTGGTAATCACATTAGATTACTCCCAGATAGGGACTGATGACAAACTTATTAAATGGGCACTCGATTGCCTGGGCTTTTTTGTTGTGTATACAGCTCTATGTATTATACCATTAACACACACAGTGCAAAGCCCTGTCATTTTTTCTTCATGTATTTTACAGCTTTGTTCTTTGGTACATATTGGGTTGTTTAGGATTGCTATGTCTTGATGGGTTGACCTTTTAACATTATACAATTATCCTTTCTGTTCTGATCATTTTCTTTGCTTTGAGGTTTCATTAGTTGATACAAATACAGTCACTATTGCTTTCTTTTGGCTGTTTTCTATGACAGGTCATTTTCAGATCTTTTATTTTGTCATTCTTAAAATTAAATTTTTTAAATTTATCATATAAAATAATGGGTTTCACTATGATATTTTCATAATATATTATTGTGCTTTGCTCATATTCACCCTTTACATTCCACCCCCGCCATCGGTCTTTTGCTTTTTAAGCATACTTGTATTGGTTTTTGAAGTTTGTTCAAAACAGTATATCTAGTTGTACTGTGGTGTTTTTTTTTTTTTTTTTTGTTATTTCTTTGTTTATGAACCCAGGCTGTATATACCTTCTAATTGGTCTGTTTAGAACACGTGTTATGTTATGAAAATGAGGACATATTTTGCAATCCAAACATTTCCACTTTGTTCATTACACCTTACATTTCTTTTCATAGATTTCTTTCCTTTTTTGAAGTGTTTTCTGTTACTTGTTTTAGTAAGTTAACAATAACCTTTGAAGCATGTATGACAACTGCTTTAAAATGAGATAGGTCTAAACATTCCGTTTGAAATCTGCCGCCTTGTCTTGGTAAGAGATCTTTCTTTTGAAACTTGGACAACCTGGATATTATGCCATGGACCCTGTATCTTACTCAATAATCCTTTTGTTTTGTTTTAATTTTATAATTAATTTAATTTTAAATATCAGCCACGGATTCCCCATCCTCCCTCCTCCCCCCTCCCCCCATCCACCCCCCCACTCCCACCTCCTCCAAAGCAAGGACTCCCCTGGGGATTCAGCTCAGTCTGGTAGATTCAGTTGAGGCAAGTCCAGTCCCCTCCTCCCTTCACCTAGGCTGAGCAAAGTGTCCCTGCATAGGCCCTAGGTTCCAAAAAGCCACTATGGACAGGTCCCGGTCCTACTGCCTGGGGGCCTCCTAAATAGTTCAAGCTAATCGACTGTCTCACTGTACCACCACTCCAGCAGGAGAGGATCTGCTGTGTACTGGCAGGTGTAGGGAGAAATTAAAGCTGCCATTCTATACTCAAAGGGGAATGTGTTGTGTTATTCCTGAGCAGGAGTAAGAGTTTAGGCCCAGCCCAGCATCCTGACACATTGTCAAGAACTGGTAGGAGTGCCTTGTTACTGTTCCCCACATTGTCACTGACCCTATTGGGGTTGTGTCCTTGTTACTACTGAGTGATGGTGAAGACCTTAACTCATCATCAAGGAAACTTGACAGCACCCCTGAGCAGAGGAAGCTTTGCTGCTTATTACTCCCTAGAGTGAGAACCGTGGACACGTTAAGACACTAGTTCAGTCTCCACTGCCATTGCCAGGAGTTGGACCAGTATATTTGGTGATACTGAAATAGTGTTCACAGTTAGAGCCTTCTGTCTTCACAGGCTACTTCTTTCTTAGTCTTTTTGTACCTGGGGCATTGCTAGGCAAGTTTTGGATCACTGAGCTATACCCCCAGCTCCTTTTTTTCCCCACAAAGAAAATTGTTTAATTTTTTTTTTAACAAAGTAGAATATAACAAGATAAAACAAAAACCTGGTGCAGACGCATACAAGCCCTGTTCATGCTGCTTCAGTCTCTGTGAGTTCATATGAGCTTTGCTCAGTTGTTTTAGAGGGCCTTGTTCTCCTGGTGTCCTCCATCCCTTCTGGCTCTTATATCCTCTTTCTGCCTCCTCTTCTGCAGTGTTCCTTGAGCTCCGAGGGGTGGGATCTGATGGAGACATCCATTTAGAGCTGTGTGTTTCAAGGTCTCTCCCTCTGTGTCATAATGTCTGGTTATGGGTCTCTGTTTGTTCCCATCTGCCGGAGGAGGAATCTTCTCTGATAATGGCTGAATAAGGCACTGATCTAAGAGTACAGCAGAATGTCATTAGGAGTCATTGTTGTCTTTTTTAGACCAGTAGTATTTGGTTTTCTTTTCCTTTTCTCCTATTTCTTTCTGTATGTGTGGTATGTATATATGTGTGGGTACATGTGAGCAGTTGCACATACATGTGTGTGCTTGTCTGTGTGAAGGCCTATGTGTCATTTTCACTTACTCTCCACTCTAAGGCAGGATCCCTCAGTTGAAAACGGAGCTCAATATCTGGCACTTTGGTCCTCAAGCTTATGTGACAAGCACTGTATTCACTGAACCATCATCAGTCTTCCCTAGCCCCAGTGGTTCTGTTTTTTCCTCTGCCTCCCCACAGCTGGGATTAATAGGCATGTGCCACCACATTCAACTTGCTGTTATCTGCAGCGTCAAGGATATCTGAGGCAAAAAGAAACTGGATGGGCTTACCACCATATGTCATTCTTTCAAGGCTTTCTCTTTCAAAATTTAAGATCTTGCTACAATAAGCCTAGACTGGCTTTGAACATAGAATCCTCCTGCCTCAGCTTCTCAGATATTGGATTACACACCTGCCTTCATTCAGAATCGTCTTGCATTTTATATGACCCATGTGTGTTAGTTATACTTAGCAGCAGAGAGAAAGAGAAACACACTCCTCAGTGCTGCTGAAATTGGTAGTACAGTTCCTGTAAGAAAGTGTCAGGACCCACTGTTCTCTCATCCCGTTTGGGTTACTGCCCCTCCTGTAGCCACTCAGGCCCAAACCCATTGAAAGACTTTGTATTCATTGTTTCCAGGTCTTCTTTTCTTATTCTCTCTTAAACCTGTTTTAGGAAGTTTATCCCTACCACTCCTGAAACACATCTTGCAAAAGTTATCACTCAGAATTGTGTAATAGAAGCAATAAATTCTTAACAAAATTTGTGGTCACATAGAAGGAAATTGCACAAAAAAGGAAATCAGCAGTCTCAAATAATATACAAAATGACTTAAATTCTGGCAATATTGGGCAAGAAAACAACTAAAAATAAAAAAAAATGATACTAGTATAGGTTAAAAATATCATACATAATTTTAATCAACATCAGATTTTTTATTACTTAATATTGTTCTTTGACAATGTCATACATGTATATAATGTATATTCTCATCTCCCATCCTTATAATGTCCTCTTGAATCAGATTTTATGCAAGTAATAGAATTATCAGAAAAATTTAAAATAGTAAAAATATGTTACAAGGAAACAGAAAATTTGAATGCCCAAAATTTGAATGTTAAGTAGTTACAAGTCTATCTTTTATCTAGTTTGGACAAATGCTAATTGCAGTATTTAATAAGTATTCACAAAATAGTTCTTAAATAATCCTCAATTTGTTTTCTGATGCTGTAAGATTGCTATCAAAGCTAGCAAGGAGTGTTTTTTAAAATGTCTTATCAGTGTGTCAAACAGGTAACAAAGATGGCTCTTTGTAGATTCTAAAGATTTAATTTAACAGTGTGATCCATATCACATAGACCCTCACATTGCTGACTTAAGATAATGAAAAATCTTGGTTAAATTTTAGAAGACCAAGTGTCTGTGTCACGTCGTGAATTCTGAAATTGAGATTGAATGGAATACTGTGGTTACAGTAGATGATATACCCCTTTAATCAAGGAAGTCAGGTGCTCTCACGTAGATGGCAGGTTTGAGTTCATCCTTCCAGTAGAGGAAGTGAGTGTGCTGAAGCACAGCTGTGACTTTGAGAACGGTGATGAAAACGCCTGGAGTGCTGGGGAGTGACCAGAAAACCTGGTGGTGGAGCTCAACAGCATCAGAAAACCAGCAAGACTTTTGAGTATTCCATTGATGGAGGTGCTTCTGCTTACTGTCTTCATCTTTAGAAATAATAGAGGCAACCTGTTTGTAGCTCTGCATTTTCACCTTCAGTTGGGTTCTTTGATAATTGGACTCAACTTTGTTGACCAAAACTACGGGAATCTGGATTTGTGATTAGGTCACTTAATACATTAATTTCCTCTCTGGTATCCTAAACTTTTAAGACTACTCGTGACTGATCTTTTTTACCAAGCCGATGTCTAAAAACTGTCTAAAGAAATGTGGCAACGACCTGATTATCATTTGCTCAGCCCTTGGAGAAGAGGCAGTACTTGGATGGAAAATGGGGTTTGGAGCCCACTAGGCAGGCATTCTGCCCCTCACACCAAGACATATTTGTGATTTGCTTGGAAGTTTTGATTGAGATGTTTATTTTTCTTGAAGGAGTTATTGCAATGTCCTCTGATTGTCAGATTTTCTCTGCTTTATTAATCTCTGCATTGGTAGTTTAAAATATGTCTGTTAGTTTAAATTGTCCAACTGAAAATGCCTGACCTAAAGAACGGTCCTGTATGCACTCAGTCTTAGAATGCTTTTCTTCTGACCTCTGTGTTTAAGGTGTGACTGCACAGAAAAGTTACAGAGCAGATTTGATTTTCTGCGCTCACAGCTGAATGACATCTCATCGTTTAAGAATATCTACAGATACGCCTTTGATTTTGCAAGGGTAGGTACAGCTTCCCCTTAATATCCTAAGTGTTTTCATTTTATGGGCATACTTATATTTTTTCACTAATATTGTAGGATAAAGATCAGAGAAGCCTTGATATTGATACTGCTAAGTCTATGTTAGCACTGCTGCTTGGGAGAACGTGGCCACTCTTTTCAGTATTTTACCAGTACCTGGAGGTATGTATGGGTATTTTTAAGTGTTTGAAGATACATTTTTAAAGGACAAATTCTGTACTTTAAAAATTCTACATAAGTAATTAAAGAAATCTGCTAAAATATGTATACTTATTGTCAGCTTTAGACATAAGTTTGTGTTATTTATATATTTTGTGCATAAGATACTTGGGAACTGGAGTGTAACTTGGTGATAGAATACATGCTTTGCATTTGTCACACTTTGGATTCCATCCCTTATACCACATCAAAACAATTTTAAGGGATATTCATTCTACCTAGGAGGAGCCTCAAGAAAAAATATTTTAGCATAGGCATTTCTTATAAACTTAATTTCTTGAGGTTTTGGTGAGAGAAAATTGATGCTAGTACATAAATCTCAAGCTTCTAAACCAATTTCTACCCTATTCCCTAGTCTCCCCATCCCCTAGTCTCCCCATCCCCTAGTTTTAGGTAGAAACATAGAACTTACTTTACTAATAAAACTTTTCTTTTCTAATTGGACTCAATATTAAGAAATGAAGTGTTAACACTTTGCATCCACAGATATGAGCATGGCTGTAACAGTCATCCACTACACTGCTGACTGTGCATCATGTGCTGATCACAGAATAAATATCCTCTTAAGAGTTGTACTGCGCCTGCGAGCTCCAGCCAGCTCTAAGACGCTTTGTCTGATTTTTTTTTTTTTAAACCTTTGGGGGCATATTTCTAACCATTTCTTAAATAGAGCTGCCTTTTCTATTGGAAATAACATCATGCTGTTTACTTGTCACGGTAACTTTTCCAGAGCAATTTTATTTAAAGCCTGGGTAAATGAGTTTTGTACATTGATAAATTTTTTGACCCAGTGAAGTTATTTTTGATTAATGATACATATCTTCCTCCTCTTAGTTGATCAAAAATATATTCAGCTAAATACAAAAATATTAATTTCTGTGGGGCTCAAGCAAGCTTTATCATTTAGCAGCTGAGGAAATGGGTAATGGGGTTAGCTTACTATTGGGTTTTTATTTTTGTTGTTGTTGTTGGTGGTGGTGGTGGTGGTTGGGAGGGAGATGGTTTGTGTTTTGAAGGGACATTGACAGAGTCTTGCTAGATAGCCCAGGCCATCCTTGAATTCGAGATCATCCTGCCTCTGCTGCCCAAGTGGGAATCACAGGTGTGTGTCACCATACCTAGCTGTACTGCTGGAGATGGAACCCTGAGCACCTGCCCACCAAGCTCTCTGCCACAGAAGTAGCTTTCCCAAGAGCACTTAACTGAGTGTCCACATTGCAATTTAGAACCAAGCTCATATTGTTCCCACTACTGCTGTAGATGACTTCTTCAAAATGTAGCTTATGCACACAAGTTCTGTATAGTGGAAACCACACAGACCAACTATGTGTAGGGTAGGTTCTAGCTGAGAGCCACATGGGTGTACACATACGTAAATATCAGTGTCAGTCTTACTTACTGCTACATGATAACTAATTACTAGAACAGCAAGTAATTAAAAAAGGAAATATTTTAGAAAAGGCCAAATAAATGGATAGAGTCACTAAAATCAAGTCCCAATAAGAATGTTGGTTCTGTAGTCCAAATTTTTATATCATTTTCCACAGCAATCAAAGTATCGTGTTATGAACAAAGATCAGTGGTACAATGTATTAGAATTCAGCAGAACAGTTCATGCCGATCTTAGTAACTACGATGAAGATGGTGCTTGTAAGTATATCATGCATTCCTATGAAAATAAAATTCCTAAAAATGTTAATTGAGTTATTGCATTCTGAGACTTTAACCGAAAGTTTGAACTAGTGTAACAATAACTAGTTATTTAATCAGGATTTGGGGGAGGCAGAGTCTAGATTCAGCAATGTTGTAAAATCAATGCTAGTGAATAAAAGCACTGATTTTTCAGTGACTAGACATTACAGCTAAATGATCATTTCTCAACCTAGAAGCTAAAATCCTACTTTGTACTTGCCTTTTCAGTGGAAGAAAAATTTCACTCATGCATTTAAAAGGACAAAGGCACAACAAATAAGCCAAGTTAATTCTGTAGAACTCTTAAACTTTTAAGTCTCTGCCATCATTTGGAGTACTATAGTGTCTCAGTGTCCGTGGAATGGTGCTTTGCTTTATAACAAAAATGGCAATAAAACACTGTGACACAAAAGAAACAAGGTACCAAAAAGACAGCCTGCCTCCCGAATGTAGTATTCTTTCCTTACAGGATTGCATAGAGTTTAATTCTTGTTTGAAGGAATAATCGTTTTCTGCAGTAGGCTAACAGCCCAAGAGCTACATAGAGCCTGCAGATGTGTATATCTGTGTATGTTGAGCCAACATTTAAAACTGAGAGGTTTGTTATAAAAATAAACTTGTAAATTTATTTGAACTATCAGAAAATCTGACACATTGCACCTGTATTCCTTTGTAGGTTTCAGAGGTTGGAACCAAGTAGTGGCTTGTGTTGAACTTGCTCTCCAGTTTGGCAGTCCACGCAGTATTCCAACATTGCCATTTACTGCTTTGCCTGCCCGGCTGTTTTTGTATGGTCTGCTAAAAGCAAGAGAGAAAAGAACACCCAGAGGTTTTATGTTTTGAGAAAAACAAGACAAGCATATCTCTTCGTGGTCATACTTTCCATACATTTTGAAATACTGAATTCCATACATCACAAATACTGAAATCTCATTTAAATTGCCCACTTGGCTTCTGTTGGTAAACATTTGGAACCTCTACATTATAAAACTTATTTTTTAGAATAGTGGTCAGATAGGTAGTAGGCATTTGCTTTATGCTGTTCTTTTTACTCTGTTTTATTTTTAGAGTAAAGTCAGTCTTATGTGGCCACTCCCCCTTAACAAGTGCTCATACTTCTTGATATAGCAGAAATGTTTTCTGAGTGTTTGTTTAAATGCCAGTGCTATGGGAAAAGGTTAGTTTTGTCTCAGTTATAGGGGAGTTCATGAAACACTGCTTAAGAAGGAAATAACCCTGGGGGAAAAAAACACAAACAGAAAGCAGTAGATAAAGGACAGGTCAGGTGGGCCCTTGCCACCTCAGAGCCTTTTAGAGGGATGAGTTCACTGAATTAACAAAACTTACTTCTTCTTTCTAGGGCCTGTTCTTCTTGATGAATTTGTTGAGTGGCAAAAAATCCGCCAAACATCATAGCAAGAACTGTTGTGAAGAGGATGCAGAAGGGGAGGATGTACAAGGGTGCATTTTCACTCACGAAGGACTTCTCATAGTACTTTTTCCTTTTTTTTAAAGGAAGTTTTCTTGTTACATGTGATGGGCACTGAGCCACACGTCTTCTGAGACTGAATATTGACATTTTTGTTTCAAGTTATGTTTTTAACATTTATTTCAGAACAATAAAGATTCAGATTTGTGACAAAGGCCTTAAAGTGAAGATGTCCATTGGGTGTCAGTGGTATTTATTTTGGTAAATTTTATTTCTTTAACTTTTGAAGCTCTAAAGTCACCATGAGTTATAGAACTTTAATTGCTTAAAGGATTTAAGCAATCCAAATATTTGGAAGTGTAGCCTGTCAATGGTGTGACTTGAACTTGTGGGATAATGTTTTCTGATAGCAGCTAATAGTCTGGGTTTCTATAAAAGCTGTTGTATGTACAAACCTTATCTAAAGAGTGTAGGGTTGGAAAGATTATGTCCAAGTTGTCTTATTTTCTAACCATTAAGTGTTTTCAATCAGCATTCTTAATGTGAATTGTAAGTTTTCTCTATTTCTGTTAAGTTACAAAGCTCTTACTTGCAAGAGCAAGATCAGACATCCTTATGGGAAGTTTCAGGACCAATATTGAAGTTGTGTTCTCTCTCATGATTATTTAGTAATTAGCATGTTTTTAGTCATGAAGATATTTGGGGTTTTGCTGAGAGCGCTTTGTCTGCCTTCAGATTACTTGAGCTTCATTGTTGTAGACTTGGTTATGATACACACTGGAGAAGAAGATAAACAATAAGGAAGCATGAGTGATTTGGTGTAATTGTACACCTCATGAAGCCATTTACTTTGTTCCCTTGTGTGAGGGTTAAACCCAGTACCTTGCCAATGTGAGCCTCTGCCCTGAGCTACACTCCTAGCCCCAGTGAAGCGGTTTACATTTACAGTCACATATTTGCTATTTATCACAGTCTTAGACTACTAGCAGAAAGGTTGGGGCAACCTTGTATAATTTATGTGGAAGGCACATTTTAGATTAGCACCAGGCCTGTCTGTCCATTGCTTTTCAGATTGCCCATTGTCCTAGCTGTGTGAAACTCTTCACACACAAGCCCCAACTTGAGTAGTACTTCTGGTTCCATTGTATGAGTAGAAAGAAGTAGATACACCCTCCCCTCTACATAAGACAATTTTAATTGGGATTTACAGTAAAGGTTTTCTGGATTTTTTTTTTTTTTAGATTTATTTATTTATTATGTATACAGTGTTCTGCCTTCTGCCTGCATGTATGCCTGCAGGCAAGAAGAGGGCAGCGCATCTCATAGATGGTTGTGAGCCACCATGTGGTTGCTGGGAATTGAACTCAGGACCTCTGGGAGAGGAACCAGTGGTCTTATCTCTGAGCCATCTCTCCGGCCTGGAATTTTTTTTTTAAAGGTGAATTTGTTTAATGGGTGATTCTTAGTACTGATTTCTTAAGGGAGAATATCATTCTGAAGACTTTATTTGCCTTTTGGTTGACAAGCAAGGAGACCACAATTGCTAGTGTTCTACTTACCTTATTAATAGGATTATTTTGCATATCTGTATAAAACACTGACAGAGCAGTGAGAAACAACATGTTCTTAAGTCTTTTGGATATGGGTCATTTTCCTGGATTATTCATCTTAGGAATGAGACTGGTTGAATTAATAAAAACTTAGCATGCCAACAGTGTTATTTAACATCACAAATGATATTTTAAAGCAAAATTCATAAGAAAACATTTACAGTTTTACAGTTTTTATCAGTGGGGGCATGGTTACTTGGCACTGAACTAGAGGAGTCATACATATATACTAGGCAAGTGCTCTACCACTGAGCTATATATTTACGCAGTCTAGACCTTTTGATTTATAATTTAAAAAAATTTTTAGATTATTTCATTTTACGTGATGAGTGTTTTGCCTGCATGTGTGTCTGTACCACATGTGCCTGGTGTCCATGGAGTTCAGAAGAGGACATCAGATCCCCTGGAACTGGAGTTGAAAATGATTGTGAGCAGAGCTATGTAGGTACTAGGAACAGAATCTGGGTCCTCTGCAAGAGCAGCCACTGCTCTTAACGCTGAGCTATCTCTCCAGCCCCTGAATTTGTAATTTTATTGTCTCCTCTCCAAGGTACAACTTCTAAACTTGGAGAATATTATCCTATTTTCTTGTTGAAGTTCCAAATCTGTATAAGTGAATTCTTCAAGTTTCCAGGATATAACCTGGACAAATGTTCTCTATCATCTGTATTGTTTAAATAAAATACTACTCCAATCTTATTGATGAGTTTAGGAAGCATCAAAGCATATATGTTTCTTTAAATTGTTTTTAATCTGGAAATTAAGCTTAAATTCACCCATTTTTTTCTTAAAACCATCTCTCTAGTTATGTCATCTTTACTCTTGCTTTATGTATTTCTCATCTGTTTACTCTGCCCACATTCATTTGTTGGGGTGGGAGCAGTGTCCCTTGCCATTCTTTATTTGTGAACAGTTTGTCATTGTGAAATGTCAATATTTTAAGTGATAAAGACAGTAGTAAGGAGCCTGCAGTTTATAAATGTGCCTCCTTTTTAAAACTGAAGTGCCTTCCCAGGAATTCTATTATAAAATGTTCAGATTTATTGTATTATGTAGAATGAAATACCTATGGTGCTTTATAACGTGGAATTGACTTTCTCATAAAATGTACACACAGAAGTAGAGCCAAGTGTGGCATTTTAGCAAAAAGGATGGAGAGTTGGTCTCCATAGCCTTTTGGGGCCAGTCATTTTTAATAAAGTATTGCCAGAGATTTAAGTCCAGTGTGTGGCAAAGCAGTGGTGTGTTATATACTTAGCTGATCAGTGTTTATTTGTCTCTTACAGGCTAGGTATGGCTTGTTTAAGTGCTGCTGATGAAATTCTTGACATGCTTTTGGGTTCTCAAGATGCCGTCCATGTCTCATTCTGTATCTCAGGCTGATTCTGAACTCATTGCTTAGCTCAGACCAGCCCTAACTCAGAATCCTCTGGCCTCAACCTCCTGAATGGCTCGATTATAGGCATTAGACATTAACTACAACATCTGGCCTGACTTAGTACTTTTTTTGACAGCCTTTTTTTTTTTTAAATTTATAACAAATGTATAGGTTTTATTGATATGTTTTTACTCTGAACTAGTCTAGATTAGTTTTCAGTGGAATGGAAATGTCCCATGAGGGTGTTTGTGTTAGATGACCCTTGGGAGTCTCTTAAGTACAAATGGTTTTCACTTAGCAAACCAAAACTGTTCAAACGGTACCGAGTACCATCAATTTGAGTGAGTAGGTTGTGAGCTGGGGTGGGAGTGGCTTTCTGAAATAACTGAATTTTAAGGCATGTGAAGTTTCTCAGCTTCAGGACACACAAAATATTTTGCTAGTGGCCGTTGCACTTTTTCTCATAACTTGGAAAGTGTGAACAAATATGGAACTTGCAGGAGCAAGTGTTAAGACTCCCTGAATAATGTGTTCACTTTCTGATTTTTGCTAATACTATCAGGATAGTAAGTTATAAAGTTATAACAAAGTAAAATCTTGTCCTGTCTTTTTTTTTTTTTTTTTAAGATTTATTTATTATGTATACAGTGTTTTCTGCCTGCACGCATCCCTGCAGGCCAGAAGAGGGCACCAGATCTCGTTAGAGATGGTAGTGAGCCAGCATGTGGTTGCTGGGAATTGAATTCAGGACCTCTGGAAGAGCAGCCAGTGCTCTTAACCTCTGAGCCATCTCTCCAGCCTCTTGCCCTGTCTTATAAGGTTCCTGTAGCCTAAAGTTTTGATGCATAGCTTTCACGTTCAGATGTCTAAGAAAGTGGAGGCTTTTTGATAATGTAACTTAAATATAACTCAAAGAAAAAGCAAAGGAATAGTAATCCTACTGCTGAAGAAAAGTTTGTTTCTCCTGGAGAGGAATTCTCTCGAGAAATGTCATTTCTTGCATGATACTGGAAAACACCATAGGGAACATCAGAGGCGGGATCCTTTCACAGGAAGCCCAGGAGGAAAGGCTAGTCCAAATTATTACCAAATACTCTGACTCTTATATCTCAATGCATACAGTTTTATTACTTAGTAACAACTAGACAGATTACCTAAGACTCATTTTCTGTTAATGGATTTGAAGCTCAAAAGCAATGTAACTTTTATGGTTAGCTTTTATAGACTAGAAAAATGAGTTTCTGCCCCAAGCTTTGTGAACATTGTGGAGACTTTTGACTGTTAGGCTGCATACAGTTTTCCCAACACCTGTCTTAATGACTAGTCATACATTTGCTGTATCTGCCTTCAGGTGTCTCTGCTCTGTTAGTACATAATATTTCCCTAACTCTGTCCCCCATTAACTCTAACTTCCACATAGAAAATAGATCTGGATAAAAGCCCTTCAGTACACTTGGAAGGTCAAAAGAAAATACCTTTCCTATGATTGCTTCCAGTCACAATTGAACTATGCAAAGAGAGAGAAATAATACTTGAGATAGCTTGTCATTTAAAACTTAGAATTACTAATTCACCAGACTTACAAGTGAAGTTTTTTGAGTATTGTAAGTAGAATACCTATATTGTTCTTGTAAGTTCCTAGAAGCAACATCTGAGCACCTCAGGGTTTTTCCTTTTGTCAAAAAATACCATGCTGTGGGATGTCTTTCTGTATGCTGTGAATATGTGTTGCTTCCATTGGCTAATAAATAAAGCTGCATCAGCCTATGGCTCAGGCTTCCTGCTAACTAGCTCTTATAACTTGACTCAACCCATAACTAATAATCTATGTATCCACGTGTTCCGTGGCTTTACCTGCGACCCATTGCATGTTGCTCCTTGGACAGCGGTTTCTCACCTTTCTCCTTTTAGTAGCTCCCTTGGATTTTCCCACCTGGCTCCTGCCCTGCCATAGGCCAATGCAGCTTTATTTATTAACCAATGGGAGCAAAACATATTCACAGCATACAGAAAGACATCCCCCAGAAACACCATGTCACTTTTAGACAAGTTACTTGACTCTCATCTTCACTTTCTTCTGTAAAATAATATTGGTAGTATTTATCAGTATTGTAAAGAAGTTTAGCCGGGCGTTGGTGGCTCACGCCTTTAATCCCAGCACTCGGGAGGCAGAGCCAGGCGGATCTCTGTGAGTTCGAGGCCAGCCTGGGCTACCAAGTGAGTTCCAGGAAAGGTGCAAAGCTACACAGAGAAACCCTGTCTCGAAAAAACCAAAAAAAAAAAAAAAAAGTTCAAATAGACACCAATTCACAGCACATAATAGATATTAAGTTAGTATATCTTGGTATGTGAACAAAAAGTGATTCAGTAGTTCATTTTCTCACTGAAGTAGGATGTAGCTCAGTGGTAACGTGCTTGAGCAATGTGTGAGGTCCTAGGTTCGGTCCTTGGTAGTGGCAAAGAAATAACAAAACAAAAATGATTTTTCTCTGGCAAATTTTTACCGTATTGGCTTTTTTTAGTCTACCGTGTATTTTTTTATATTCTTAGACTAGATCATTAAGTCAATAAATCTCAGCTTTCTGCTTTATATCAAGAACTTCTCTGAGTATACAGTAGAACGTAGAATGCATCGTCTGTGATCTGTGTGATTTTCATTTTAATTGGTATGTGGAATACATGGCTATGTATGGTGATAAGGCTGTTTTGGGAAATGAGCTGAGGAAGGGTTTGGAGAGTGTGTAAATGTAGGGTCACTGTTTTAAAGGGGTGTGTGTGTGTGTGTGTTTGCGCTCACACACTCACACCTGTGAAACAGACATGGAGATAAGGGCACAACTTGTGGGAGTTGGTTCTTTGCTTCCACTATGGTTCTTGGGGTTCAGACTAAGGTCCTCAGGCTGTCAGCAAGTGCCTTTACCTGCTTGCTGAGCTATTTCCCTGGCCCAGGGTTACTATTTTAAATAGACCATAATTAGTGTCAAAACTAAATAGATCTGAGGAAATGAATGAGGACAGTGCATTTTGGGGGCAGAGCATTCCAGGCAGAAAGAATATCATGTACTGAGGCCATGAGCTGGTAGTGTGCTTGTCTTCAGGCGGGAGATGAATGCAACTGATAAGAACATTACAAAGTGAGGTGAGAGATTGAGGTTAACAATTGTGCCTCATTGTAGTTAATCAATCATTACAGTCTTGTCTGAAGATGACTTTCATTGAGTGAGATAGCACTTGGGGTTCTCATCAAAGATAATACAGTAAGTACGATAAAAAATGTACTTAAAGCCAAAGTCAATAGGAGTGGTCAGATACAGATATATTGTGATGTGTCACATATGTTGATAGACTGTAGGGTGTGAAGAAAAATGGTTCCAAGGTTTGGGATTTTAGGGGCCCTTAAAGGAAGTAGCCATTTATTAAGATGAAAAGACTCAGAGGAGAATGCATGAAAGGTTAAAGCTGTTTTGAGATATATGTGTAAACATGCCTGTTAGGTGTCCAGGTGGATGATACAGTAAGCAGTTGGATATTTTAATATGTTATCCTAAAATGTGCATCAGATCCATTTGAAAGTCATAGTGTGTATGCCTGTTTTAAGTGAGTACATAGATGAATTCACATAGAAGCTAAGTGTAACCAGATAGTAAAGCTGAAGTGATAAGATTTGTGGAATGTTAGAGTAGTTTTGTGTGAATTTTTTTTTCAAATGATACAATGTTAGCATTTTCTGCCACATCACTTTCTCTATTATTATGAAGTACTGGGATTTTTAAAGCAAGATTGATAGGCAGGGCTGTGATAGCACACGCCTTTAATCCCAGCATCCAGGAGGCAGAGGTAGGAAGATCTCTGTAAGTTCAAGGCCAGCTTGGTCTACAGAGTGAGTTCCAGGACAGCCAGGGATACACCAAGAAACCCTGTCTGGTAAAACCAAAATAAATAAATTAGTTAATTAATTAATTTAAAAAAGATTGATAACAATTACCAAATATATAATCAAATGTGAACTAAAAAGTTGTGTCATTTTACTCTTTGAATGAAGCTTTTTGTTTTGAATATTACAGTTTTATATTTTAAGAATATTCTGCTAATTCTCTTCTGGTAGTTTGAAATTGCCTTTTGATTCATTTTGATAGTTTTAGCACTAGAGGGCAGGCTTGCCTGCTTCTGGATTGTGAAAAGCTGATTGTGAGTTGAATTGAGCAAGCATATTGTAAACATTCAACCTTAATGAATGAATGTGTTTGTTTCTTTAGTGTCAAGTTTTCCATCCACTCTTTTTCCTGTTGTTCTGAAAGCACAGAATAAGACTGATTTTGTATCTCCATATAAAGTCCAAGGAAATACAAGTATCATTTACTGTAGCTATATTCATATCTGATAAAAGATTGACCATATATATATATATATGAATGGAACACAATCTGGAGCTAATTAAACATTTATTCAGAAAACAGATTTAGCTCATAACTGTGCTTAGCATGTAATAGGAGTTGGAGCTGCAATAACACATCCGGAGTCCCCATGTAGATAACTTGTACAAGCATTCAGAGCACTATGAAGTTTGCACCAATGTAGTGAGTATCTTTTTCCTTCAGTAATAGAAATCTTGATCCATTTGTCTTTGGTGCTGGCAAGTACCCATCACAGAGCCTGGCATTTAGATTAGTCCACACTGTTTGAGTAACTAAATACAAAGCATCACAATTGTACAAACCTGTTCTCCCACTTCTCTTCTTGGGAAGCTTTCCTTTCAACATATCTGAAGATAGAGATATTCATATCTGTCTTATCATTTCTTCTAATTTTTTCCTATAATGACGTTTAGTAAAAATAACCCATTGGCCACCGTGGAGTGGAAGATCTGGTCTGTTTACAGTCCCCACAGTTCCTATCTGACATAGTAGACAGAGAAGGCTAAGGTAAACTAGAACTGCAATAAAAGTACCCTCTCCTTTCTTCCAGTTTTTACCAGTTTTTCTCACACCTGGGCCTGATATTCTGGTCCTTTTAGAACACTTCCTTCCACAGGCTAGTTCTTGAATTTCTTTATACATGAGGATCTTTGTAACATCCTTTTTCATCAGTACTATTGAAAGGATAAATAGCATGCAGACTAACTATTCTGCTGTCTGAACTGAACATCAGTTAGACTTGTTGGATATGTGTTCAATAAATGGTAGCAGTTATATGGAATCATGTGAAAGAGTTGATATACCAAGATACAGATGCATTTGGTAATATAAATGCATATATTAGTCTCTAATTAGAGACTTAGTCTCTAATGCCAAAGATGTCAGCCAATTATTCGCTCAGTTAGTACAGGTAATAATGGTCCATTGTTTCTTAAGAGGTGGTTAAATATGAGTAAATGAGATTATCAGTCTAGAGAAATGGTTCTCAACCTTTGGGTCGAGACTCCTTTGGGGTTAGACATCTCTTTCACAGGGCTCACCTAAGGCCATCAGAAAACACAGATACTTACATTACAATTGATAACTAGCAAAATTCCTGTTATGAAGTAGCAACAAAAATAATTTTATAGTTGAGGGATAATGTCTTATTGATTCTCTTAAGTAAATCACTTTTAAAAAATTAACAAGACTTTTTCAAAGAAATTTTACCTAGGTACAGTTTTTTAAAATAGTTAAAAGTGTTCTGCCTGGAGCAGGAAGCTCTGTTCTCCATCTACGTGCACTAGCTCTGAACTTGCAAAGGACTGCTGGCTTCCTAACTGGTGTGCCTTGAACACCACTGTGTGCCCAATTGTACCTTGGCATGTCAACTGTAAACAAAGTAACAGTAAGGAAATTCCAGACTTCTATTTAGAAATTTCTATTCCATTCTTGAAAGTGTCTGGTATTGTTTTGGTCTGAATATGATTAGAAATACCTCAGTCTCACTGAGAATATTCTGGAATGATAGAGTATGTTAGCCTTGTTTTAGATTCATTATCTACAGTTGTTCTAAAAGAAAGTAATGTAAGAACTACTCAGCAGGTATGGGATAGACAAAATAATGATTGACTGTCAGTAGTTCAAAGCTAAGACTTTGCCACATTCCCTGAAATATAGGACAAAAGTGAATAGTTCCTAAACTATGGTTTTGTATATTTAAGACAGAGTCTCCTAGACCTCACTATGTAGTCCACACTGACTTCAAACTCAGAACAGTCCTGCTTCTGCCTCTGCTTCTGCCTCTGCCTCTGGAGAGCTGGAATTACAGAAGTGAAACACCATGCCTTTTCTAAACTCTTTTGTAGTTTATGATCCTCAAGAGGACAAAGCTCAGAAAGCAGGAACTGTGTTACTCACCCCATCATGTAGTCATTGAATGAATGAGAATATATGTGACTATCTTCTCTTCAATGCTGCAAATTACTTGAAAGATCTGCTTATGCTCATGGCTAGTAACTTATAAGATTGCTTAGTGACATGAGTGAACAAACAAACCCTTACACAAAATGTTTACATGTTTCCTGCCATTCTTAAGAATGAGGATCATGTCTTCAGTTTCTAATATAAGTGTCTTGTCTCAAGAGTTTGCCAGAAATGTTGGCAGAACCAAACAGGCACTATGCGTGTAACCAGAGTACAGGGCCCTCTTAATAGACAATGAAATTATTCTGTGACTGAAGACAGCCCACTCAGTATATTCTGAGATCTTGCCAATTGAATGTCAACAGCAAACTAGTTCAGAGGTTGTGACTTCTCAGAGCCCATAAGACTTAGGGAGGGGAAGCTTGAAGTTTTAAGAATGTATTTTAGGAAACTGGAGAGAAAGTTGTCGGGGCAGACCTGAAGGGAAGGTGTAACACAGTGAGAGCCTTGGACTTTTGTTTTGCCCATTCATGGTCATAACTGAGGTTACCTGGGTTTTCCTGTGGCAGGGGCAGGTAAGACTGATGTACACATTGGTAACATCTCTTGTTTGTAAGACCCCTCATAATGTCTAATGCTGCATTTTGAGGGCAGTAGGTTCTGAATATTTGTGGATTAAAATGAGTGAATGATGCTGACTGATGAATAGAGCCACTGTATAGCCAGCTCCTATCTCTTCCAGTAAAACCATGAGCTCTACAGGAGTAAAGCTCCTGTAAATGGGAGGAATGACTCTGAAGCCATTGAGTCTCATGACTAGAAGAAAGACTAGGTCACTTGGAAACTCCTGGAACTCTAAAGTTATGTCAGAGCTGAATAAGTCATAGTTTTTCATGCAGACATTTTTCTAAAGATGCTACTTTATTGAAAAAGGCTAACCACAAGATAACCCAGGCAGAAAATCTGCAGAGGAAAACTTCTTGGGGTGGGTGCTTCTTCCTTGGTAGTAGACCACTTGACTGTTAATGAGTCATTCTCCCTGTTTACTGATAATCTGTCTTAAGTTTGGTCATAGGATAGTTATATTGACTTGTCTATATTAGGAAATAATCGGGAAAAAGCTGATTGCTGCCAGTTGAATGAGGGGAATCTGATTGTTCTTAATCTAGAGTGCATAACTTGAGTTCTAACTTGATGAAGAATGGATTTATTGGCACTGTTGCCTGTGTCCAGAAGGCACACCACCATTCTGAGTCTCTGGTGTCCTCGGTGTGTCTAATGCCTCTCATAACCATATGGGTCTCCATCCCTAGTTTGTTGTCCAGTTGTCTTTAAAAACAAAAACATCCTTTCCTTCTGCCCACCTTGAGCTACCATGAGTCTTTGTAAAGTTGGCAATGCTGGACTGGAGTAGCCTATCACATGCCTGCCTACCTTACTGTAGTGTGAGCTCAAGAGCAGGGCTGTGTCTTTGTTTCACTTGTTCCCAGTGCCTAGAACTCTATCAGTGTGAGAAAAGCACTAATCAATGGAACGAATGCAGAAATGAGCATGAAGAGATAATGATTTGTTCATGAAAGCTGTCGATCTGTGTGGTTTTGTTCACTGTGGTAGACATTAAAGTACAGTCCCATTTTTCATGTTGAACTACTATTAAGTAAATACAAATGACTACGAGAAATGCTTATTAACACAGTTGTATTTTTACCCCTAAATGGCATAGATTTTAATGACTGTGTCTATTGCTGATGACACAGGGATGGTTTTTATGCTTTGCTGAAGGAACTTTAAGTTAGCATAGCATTTTCTATAAGGCATGTAAGAAGATCTATTTAAAGGCCTTACTTAGCAACTTTCATAACCTTTTACCTAGCCATTCTCTGGTTACAAATGTATCCAGAAGAAAAATATTTTTAATTTGTGACAGATCTGTATCACCCACATAGTTTATAGATAGAAAAGGGGGCAGTTGTCTAAATGTTGAAAGTTAATTTCTAATGCTAGACCATCTTCTAAAAACTCGTGCTGTAGTATTGAGTGAAAACATCTTAAATCAGCATAGATTTTAAATGTATTTTAAAACAGTGTATGTACAGGGAAAAGACTGGACAGACTGTGCACCAACTGTAAGAGATGATAACTTCTGGGTAACAGAATTACCAGAAGTTTTATCCCATTCTGTTTTTTTCTGTAATACAATCAGTATGTAATACTTTTGTAATATAAAATCAATAAAGGTCATATAAGGAATATACATTTTTCTTTTTGCTTGATTTTATATATCTATCCTTTCAATGAAAGAAGAGACCCCGACTGTAAGATGGTAATTGTCATCTGGACCCAGTGTTGGGAGCCTTTCCTTGATCTATTCTGACACTATTGTCTCTAGTAGTCACAGGATACAGTAGATGCTGTTGCAGGACTGACATTGATTTGATTCAGGAAATATATGTTGAGAGTCTATTGTGGTCCAAGGACATGAAGTATAGGATACAGTGATCAAATTCTTGAAGGCTAATTATATTTTGAAGATTTTTTTTCAAACGTTTAGTGTGTGTATATATATGGGAGTCGATGCCACACTGCCTGTGTGAGGGTCAGAGCTTTCCCCTCCGGTGCTGCTCACTCTTAGACGGTCTTGCCTTTGTCTTCCTCTCTGCTCCCTGCTATCCTTCCTAAGTGTCTGCACTGAAATCTGCTTCCTTCTTTTGCCTCTCGGGGTCTGGTTGGAACTTTCCCTTCACAATAACAGTTTAACTTTCAGTAAGACTGGAAGAAAAGTAATCACATGAAAGCCCTGTTGTAGTTTAAAGAAATATGTTTCCTTAAAGCTATGGTTTAATGCAGATTCCTGTGTAGATTAAATGTAATTGTATAAATCCTCTAGATTGCCCGGTACTACTTGGAATGTTGTTTCCTTCGAGTTATTACTATGCCCCATACCTTTCTGATTCTCTCATATCTTCTATCTCCTGTTGGGCAGAAGCACAGATAAATAAAGGGAAAGGACACCAACTGTTGCTGTGAGTGCTGGCAGTTATGTGGCCTGTGTCTAGAAAAAATCATGAAGCTAGTTAGGGTAAGGGACTCCTCATGTCTGTATCTGGAGTGGAAAAACAGCAAGACAGGAAGTGCTTCCAAAGTGTAAGCAAATGCTGATTGTGTTAACTTACTGGGAAATTGTGCATCATCCACAGGTCAAGGGGAGAGTAATTAAATGGAAAGAATGATGGCTAGAACAAGGAAGCCATCAGATGATGGGCTGGATTCTGGCCATGACACAACCTTCCTCTACTTAACATATGAATTTAAAGAATCATCCACTTAGAAATAGAAAGTTCAACATAGGAACATAGAAATGCTCAAGGTAAATCCCAATAATACCATATAGTAAGTGAAACTTAGTAGAAGCAATTATTTAAATTGGTCCCTACTCTGTATATCTATCTGGACACACTTCCAAGAAAATGATATACCTGAGGTTGTTCTAATCATAGTAAACCTAATGAGAGGACTGTATGTCTGTTGAGGATTGGTCTGGTTCTTCTGAACTCCAGCTGGGGAAGACTGGCTCACAACAAGCGAGCAAACAGATTTGCTAGTCACTGAGCGTTCCCTGTGCTGCTTGTCATTCATGTCCCTCAACAGCAGACAGCTGGATTAGGAGCCAGACAGTCTGACTTCAGGATTCCTAGGTGGTTGTAAGTTACTAGTGAGGCACAGGAAAGCACTTTGTGGAACCAAAAGTGCTCTCCAATATTTTCAAATGGTTGTTGGCAGCATCAACACTAAAATGATTGTGTGAAATACATGTAACATATGGACTCGTAGAAGTCCAATGAACATGTTTCTTTAAAACCATCTACAACTATGATTAACATATTATTGGACATTTAATATTTAAAGCTACACAGAAATTGACACATTTGGTCAATGAAGACACAACTTCCTTGATGTAGTTGGGGAAAACAACTTCCAGAAAAGCATTCATGCTTAGATCGGAGGGAAACATAATTACTAAACAATTGACAGCCTGCAAGGCACAGCAGTGTGCACCATTCTTGTTCTGTTCTCAGGTTCCTTATTAGACCATCAGATGTTTTAAACAGGAACAGTAACATAGCTTTATATTGTTAAGCAAATGCAACATAAACAAAAGAAACACAACTTAAAATAATATTCTACAACATCATCATGGAACCCATTGATGTTGGGTGAGATCACTCAATGCTTTTTGTCCATACCATCCATTTATTACTTCCTGAGTGTAATGGATTGTATTTATATATTTTCACACTCCTTTTAAGAAATGAATTTTAGTTTCCTCAAAGACACTTCACTGGGATAGCAGTCCCTTCCACTCTTGAGGTCATCAGGTATGCACCATAATGTTCTACACTGAATAGATCTCCTTAGTATTCGGGTTAGCTTTGTCAACTTTACACAAACAGGAGTCACCTGGGCAGAGGGAACCTCAATTGAGAAATTGTCTCTATCAGATTGGCCTGCGGGACATTTTCTTAATTGCTAATGTAGGTGGCTCCAGCCCACTGTGGGTAGTGCCATCCCCTAGACAGTTGGGCCTGAAATGTATAAGAAAAGCAATTGAGCAAGCCAGAGGAAGCAGGCCAGTAAGCAGCATTCTTCCGTGATCTCTGTTGGAGTTCCTGCCTTGATTTCCCTTGTTGATGTTTAGCTATAAGCCAAATAAAGCCTCTCCTCCCCACATCAGTTTTGGTTATGATGGCTTATCACTGCAATGAAAACCAAACTGTAAGACTCAGTAGATCAAGTCCTCCATCTCCTTCAAATGTTTATTGCTGTGTCCAGTTTCCGCAAACTCTGCCAGGAGAAAAGTTCTCTATTCCTTTCCAGTAGTTCATTCTACCTTCAAATGAGTCTCTTTTGACATAATCTAAATCTTTTTTTTCCCATTGATCTTACTATCTAGAATGGAAGGAAGGAATGTGATAACAATGATAGCTAATTATTTTGATTTTTAAATTTATTTTTATGGAGTTCTTTTTTTTTAAGGGAGTTTTTGTTTGAAGAGTTCTAATTTGGATCTCAACACTTGGTCTAATTTTCTAAGTCTCTTGGGTGTATTCAGAATGAGATCTGCACATCATCTGCACTGGAATCACCTGAAGTTTTAGATTTTTATTTTATTTATTTGGGGGAGTGTGGGCACAAGTATATTATTAGTGTGAAGACCAGAGAACAGCTTGAAGAAGGCAGTTCTCTCCTACCATGTGGGACCTGGGGCTCCAAATCAGGTTGCTGGGCTTGGTGTCAAGCACCTGTACCCACTGAGTCATCTCACTGGCTCGTCTGGTATGTTGTTGTTTGTATGTTTGTTTGTTTTTGGACAGAGGTCTCATTTACCCACATAATATTTTTATTTATTTAAACTGAACAGTTCAGAGTTTTCACATCAGACTTACTGAACCAGAGTATCTGAATGTGAAGCTAGAATTCAAGGCAGCCTGGGGCACATAGTAAGTTCAAAGCCAGCCCAGGCAAGTAAGTTCCAGGCCATTCTGGGCCACATAATGGGGTCAAGGCTGACTCAGGACACAAAAATAAATAAATTGGAAGTACGCTACTAGGTAATTCTTGGCTGCTTAGGAGTTGAGAATTTTTGTTTAGGCTTTTAATATGCTAGAAGGAGAGTTCTTGCTTCATACTAGTTAAATTTTACATTATGTAATTTAAGCTCTTTATATATTTTAATTTTATTTTTTATTTAAAAATTACTGTGATTTGATGTGAAATGTTTCCCAAAAGCTCTCATGTTGAAGTCTGTCCCACTGCAGAAGTGTTCAGAGGCAGCACTTTTGGAAAGTGGCTGAATAGAGGGCTCTGGTTAACCTCCAGAGAGGTTCACAGTTTGATGGACATTTATGAGGTGGTGGCAACTTAGAAGCTAGAGCTTATTTGTAAGAGGTGGGCCTCTGGGGCTGTTTTGTCACTGGCCCCTCCTCTCTTGCCCGCTCCCTCCCTTTGTTTCCTGATCATCATGATGAGAATTGCTTTCCTCTTCCACGTGCCTAGGTGAAGGCTTAAAAAAAACTGGACAAAGCCACTTTGACTGACACTTCTAAAACCAGGAGCCACTGGGCGGTGGTGGCGCACGCCTTTAATCCCAGCACTCAGGAGGCAGAGCCAGGAAGATCTCTGTGAGTTCGAGGCCAGCTGGGCTACCAAGTGAGTTCCAGGAAAGGCGCAAAACTACACAGAGAAACCCTGTCTCAAAACACACACACAAAAAAATATAAAAAAAATTTAAAAAAAAAAATAAAAACAGGGGCCAAGATCAACCCTCGTTTTTAGTTCCTTTGTGTTCTGTGACAGGAACATAAAGCTAACACGTGCATAATGTGTTTGTAATTATTTGTGGGATATTGTATTGTAATTCAGTACATGAATACAGTAATGGGTTGCTTGGATCAATAAGACAATTTTCTGTTTAGAATTGGAACTTCCTTGCTGTCTTCCTCTATGTACAAAGGCACACAATCTTCTAGAGGTGTATGGTTGTAGCTCTGAGAGTTTATCTTTAATTGTACTGTTGTAACGTGGTTTGCTCTGTCGAACACATTTGAGCACTACAAACTGCTTCTTGGGGATGTGTGTACATGGCAAATAGTGATTAGGTACACAACTGTTGGAACACTGAATATATTCTAAGATATGTACTAAGTGTGCATCCTCAGCATGGTAGAAAAATAAGCAAAAATTAACCTGTTGTTTCTTTGCCATTTTTACTCTTCTAGGCACATAGTAGATGAATGAATCTGAATAAAATGGTTCTATATTCAGTAGGAATTTATTCTTCTGTTGGTTTGAAGTGAAGTTTGAGGAAATATTTAATTTCTATATAAAAGTAAAATAGGAAACAAGCCTTAACCAGCCTTAATTCTGGGAAAAAAAAAAAAAAGTCTGAGCAGGATTGAGCAAGATTTTGTTTACAGAGAGGTATTTTAGGCTCTACAGTTGGTGAGCTTACACACAAACATTCAGTCTTTCATAACCAGCTGAGCCATTGTCTCCTGATATTTTCTTGATTCTGATCAGAACACGGGGTTAGCAAATTATCCAAAATATCACATTCCAGACCATTCAGTTATAGCTGAGAAGCTCAACTTTAAAAACAAATGTGTGACTGAATCTACTAAATGAAAAGTTCTCATTTTTACTCCAATGACTAGTATTTTCTCTCTAGCATCTTATTTGTAAAAGGCAAATATTTCCTTTCCTCTTGTTTTGAGACTAAGAAATGCATAGAATTTGCAGGCTATACAGATTTCAATGAAAACCAACCTTATATTGAAAAATTCAAACTTAATAGTTTCAGACATGCTGTACTGGACTTTTTATGCAGTAAAGGGGAAGTTTCCACCCTGATGTGAATGTGAACCCTTCCATTTCCTTTATATCTGTGTCCTGTCTTGTTACACTTAACGTATACAAGTGGTTTCCTAAGAATGTTATAGCACCTCTCATATTTAAAAGGAAAAGATGAAGTAACGATTATTAGACTCCTATTATATGTTTTAGTATTTTAAAAAATTGTCACAAAGAAAAGTGCTGTAGGCTGTGGGATGGCTCAGTTGGTTACCTTGTGAACAGAACCTCAGTTTGATCCCCAAAACCCATATAAAAAGTCCAGGCACCATTTTGTACACTTAAAACCCCAACAGTGGGAAGTTGGGGACAAGTAAAAAATCCAGGCACCATTGGGGACAATATAAAAAATCCAGGCACCATTCTGTACACTTAAAACCCCAACAGTGGGAAGTTGGGGACAAGTAGATCCCCAGAACTCCCCGGCCAACCAGCCTAGACTACTTGGCAAGTTCCAGACCTGTGAGAGACCTTGCCTAAAAATAAAAAGGTGGATGACACCTGAGAATTGACACCCAAAGTGGCCTTCTGTCTTCCACATGCACCTGTATTCCACATGCACTCACTCACATTACTCAATTATATAGAAAAATAGGTGCACACAAGAATACTAATAGATTTTTATCAGGTATAACCTAAGTCAATGGAGGCATTCTCTCTTCCAAGTCAATAATGTTAGAAAAGGAAAATAGGTCCACTGATGTGTCTTATTTTTAGTTAACTTATCCATACTCAGAAAGAACCCATGGTTTTCTCTACAAGTACACATACACCTTTTGTTCAGTTATCTTCTCCAAGTGCTTTCTAATTTCCTTCCTTTGTACTCTTACTATGGGTTTTCCACAATGCAGGATCTCTCTCATTTCCATCACCATCATCTTCCTTTTCTTGGCTTCTATCTTTTTCTTGTCTCTGCTCAAACTTTCCAAGTTTGCAGTGTTTTAAATCCATTATTGAAAAGACTCTTCTTTATCCTTAGTTTCTTCTTTTCATTTCTTTTCTTTCATACCTGTCTACTTCCCTTCCCTGAGGCAAATTGTATAGAATTGTAACTATAAATGTGTCTAAAGGCATTTTGTGCTCCAGTAAGTTACTTTACAAAAATCTGAAGGAAGTTTTTTTATGAAGCAACACAAAATCCTCCCACCATTGAAGTTACATTTTATTTAAATCCTATTGAGTGAGTCCCCAGGTGTTGAGTATTCTAAAAGATTTTGTGCAATTTGGGTGATTAATAAAGAAGCAAGGAAAAGCCTTTCTAGGTATTTCTATCTGGGATCTGTTATGGACTGTTTCTATCCAACCCCTCCACCAGATTCAGAGAATAGTCCATTAGAGCATGATGAACACTTATTTACCATCAGCATTTGTATTCTGAGTCACAGTTGAGGTTTAAGAAAGGGCAGGCTTGGCTTTGGCTTGTTTTCTGTGAATAGAGTTCATTGAGGCCATTAATCAGCACTCATGTTCAGCTCATGAAAATGTCAGTCTCTTGTTTGTTAAAACCATACACACAGTTCTCTACTACTTCCTGCATTTGTTAACTAGTGATAATTTCTGGGGTAGAAAATGTGTGTCATTCTCTTAATGGCTGCAATACTTTGAAGCCTTAACTCCCCATGTAACTGTATGAAAATTAGGGCCCAATGTTGGAACCCTGGTCCTATAGAACTGATGTCTTTATAAGAAGATTAAAAGAAAGGATAAACCTGGGCAGCTAATTTCTCTATTTCAAAATAATTTCTCTATTTCACTGCCAGTTACAGTAGTCAGAACAGTGTGGGTGGAACAGAGTATACACCAATAAAGACTCAAAAGGCTTGCCATGAAGCCTGGTGAACTGACTCAGGAACCTTTAGGGTGGACAGAGAGAAGTGACTCCTACAAATTGTCCTCTGACCTCCACACATGTGCTTTGGCATTCATAACTCTCCCCTAACCCCTATATCACATGAAACAAATTAAAAAGAATCTAAAGAAAGTCTAAAGAACACAGAACTTCCATCCAGAGAGATAAAGTCATGTATATATGGTTAATTGTCTTTTTGAGAAATGTGCCAAGTGTGTTCAACAGAAAATGCTGGCCTCTTCAACAGATGGTGCTGGGACAACTAAATTTCTTCTTTTTTTTTTTTAAAAAAAATGTATTATTATTACTTTTTACATCCAGACCTCAGTTTCCCCTTCCTCCTCTCCTCCTACTCCCTCTCTCCAACCTCCCTTCTGCCCTACCCCCATCCACTCCTCCTCCCTTTCTATTCAGAAAGGGGCAGTCTTCCTGTGGATGTCAACTAAACATGCCATATCAAGTTGCAGTAAGACTAGGCCCCTCCCCTCACATTAAGGGTGGACAAGTCAGGAGTAGGGTCCCAAAAGCCACCAAAAGAATCAGAAACAGCTCCTGCTCCCACTGTTAGGCATTCTACAAGAAGACCAAGCTAATCAACTATCACATACATGCAGAAGGCCTAGGTCAGTCCCACGCAGACTCCCTGGATGTCAGTTCAGTATCTGTGAGCCCCTATGAGCCCTGGTTAGGTGATTCTGTGGGGATTTTTTTTTTTTGTGGTGTCCTTGACCCCTCTGGCTCCTACAATCCTTCCTCTCCTTTCCTGCAGAATTCTCTGAACTCCTCCTAATTTGGCTGTGGGTATCTGCATCTGTTTCCATCAGTTTCTGGAGGAAGAAGCCTCTCTGATGACTAGTGGGTTAAGCACCAATCTATGAGTATAGCAGAATCTCCATAGGCATCATTACATTGACATTTTTTTTTTTTTGCCAGTAATGTTTTGTTCTATCCAAGGTCTCTGGGCTCTCCAGCCTCTGGGTCACGCATGGCCCTCCAGGCAGTGTAAGGGGTGGGCTCCCTCTCATGGCATGGGTATCAGGCTGAAACAGTTATTGGTTGGCCACTCCCACAATTTCTGTTCCACCTTTACCCCAGCACATCCTATAGGCAGAAGGAATTGTAGGTCAAAGGTTATATGGCTGGGCTGGTGTCCCAGTCCCTCCACTGGAAGTCTTGCCTGATTACAGGAGAAGGTTCATGCTATATATCCATTTTTGCTAGGAATCTTAGCTATGGTCACCCTTGTAGATTCATGGGAGTTTCCATTGCACTGTTTCTACATCACCCCAAAATGCCCCCCTTTTCCAGTCCTCTCTTTCAGAACTCTCCCCCTCCAACCTCTCCATCCTTCCAGTTCCCATACCTACCCACCCCTAATCCGTCCTCAAAATCTTTTCTATTTCCCATTCCAGAAAGATACAAGTCTCCCCACTTGAGCCCTCCTTGTTACTTAGCTTTTCTAGGTCTGTGGATTGTAACATGGCTGTCCTTTACTTCACAGCTAATATCCACTTATAAGTGAATACATACCATGTTTGTCTTTCTGTGTCTGGGTTACCTGAGTATGACTATTTTCTAGTTCCATCCATTTGTCTGCAAATTTCATGATGCCATTATTTTTAACATCTGAGTAATACTCCATTTTGTAAATGTACCATATTTTCCTTACCCATTCTTTGGTTGAGGGACATCTAGGTTGTTTCCAGTTTCTGGCTATTATGAATAAAGCTGCTATGAACATATTTGAGCAAGTGTCCTTGTGATATGATAAAACATCCTTTGTATATATGCCCAAGAGTGGCATAGGTGGGTCTAGATGTAGATCAATTCCCAATTTTCTAGAAACTGACATATTGATTTCCAAAATGGCTCTACAAGTTTGCACTCCCACCAGCAATGGAGGAGTGTTCCCTTTGCTCCACATACTCTCCAGCATGAGCTGCCACTTGTGTTTTTGATCTTAGCCATTCTGACAGGTGTAAGATGTAATTTCAGAGTCATTTTGCTTTGCATTTCTCTGATGGCTAATGTCTTAGGGTTTCTATTGCTGTGAAGAGACAACATAACTATGGCAACTCTTACAAAGGAAAACATTTAAATGGGGTGGTTCACTTACATTTCAGAGGTTCAGTCCATCCTCATAATGGTGGGACGTGGCAGCATGCGGGCAGACATGTGTTGGAGAAGTAGCAGAGGGTTCTACATCTTGCAGGCAACAGGAAGTGGTCTGTCTTACCTGGCATGGCTTAAACATATATGAGACCTCAAAACTGCCTTCACAGTGACACATTTCTTCCAACAAGACCACAACTACTCCAACAAGGCCACACCTTCTAATAGTGCCACTCCCTTTAGAGGCCATTTTCTTTCAAACCACCACAGCTAAGGATGTTGAACATTTCTTTTAAGTGTTTCTCAGCCATTTGAGATTCCTTTGTTGGCTGGGTGGTAGTGACACACGCCCTTAATCCCAGCACTTGGGAGGCAGAGGCAGGCGGATCTTTGTGAGTTTGAGGCCAGCCTGGGCTACAGAGTGAGTTCCAGGAAAGGCGCAAAGCTACACAGAGAAACCCTGTCTCAAAAAAACATAATGAGATTCCTTTGTTGAGAATTCTCTGTTTAGATCTGTATCCATTCCCACCAACAACAACCCCCCCACCCCACCCCCCGGAGCTGAGGACCGAACCCAGGGCCTTGCACTTGCCACTTGCTAGGCAAGCACTCTACCACTGAGCTAAATCCCCAACCCCCTGTATCCAATTTTTTAATTGGAGTATCTGGTTTATTGATGTCTAGTTTCTTAAGTTGTTTATATATTTTAGAAATCAGCCCTCTGTCAGATGTGGGGTTGGTGAAGATGTTTTCTCCTTCTGTAGGCTGCTGTTTTGTCCTATGGACAAAAGCTTTTCAGTTTCATGAGGTCCCATTTATTAATTGTTGATCTTAGTGTTTATACTATTGGTGTTCTGTTCAGGAAGTTGTCCTCTGTGCCAAGGTGTTCAAGGCTACTTCCCACTTTCTCTTCTATCAGGTTCAATGTATCTGGATTTATATTGAGGTCTTTGATCCACTTTGCCTTGAGTTTTATACAGGGTTATAAATATGATTCTATTTGCCTTCTGGACTAGCACCATTTATTGAATATAATTTATTTTTTCCATTGTATAATTTTGACTTCTTTGTCAAAAATCAGGTATCCACAGGTGTGTAGCTTTATATCTGGATCTTTGATTTTCTATTGGCCTACCTGTCTTTTCTTTCCCAATACCATGCAGTTTTTATTACTATAGCTCAGTAGTACACCTTGAAATCAGGGATGGTGATACTTCCAGAAGCTGTTTTATTGTACAGGATTATTTTAGTTATCCTGGGTTTTTTTGTTTTTCCATATGAAGTTGAATATTGTTCTTTCAATGTCTGTAAAGAATTGTATTGGGATTTTGATGGGGATTGTATTGAATCTGTAGATTGCTCTTGGTATGATGTCCACTTTTACTCTAATAATCCTACTGATCCATGAGCATGGGAGATCTTTCCATCTTCTGATACCTTCTTTAGTTTCCTTCTTCAAAGACTTGAAGTTTTGATCATACATGTCTTTCACTTGCTTTGTTAGAGTTACTCCAAGATATTTTATATTATTTGTGGCTGTTGTGAAAGGTGTTATTTCTGATTTCTTTCTTTGCCAGTTTATCATTTGTATATAGGAGGGCTACTGATTTTTTTGAGTTAACCTTGTATCCAACCACTTCCTTGAAGGTGTTTATTAACTGAAAGAATTCTCTGGTAGAATTTTTGGGGTCGCTTATGTATACTATTATATCATCTGCAAATAGTGATACTTTGACTTCTTCCTTTTCAATTTGTATCCTCTTGATCTCCTTTTGTTGTCTTATTGCTCTAGCTAGAACTTCAAATACTGTATTGAATAGATATTGAGAGAATGGACAGCCTTGTCTTGTTCCTGATTGTAGTGGAATTGCTTTGAGTTTCTCTACATTTAATTTGATGTTGGCTATAGGCTTGCTGTATATTGCCTTTATTATGTTTAGGTATGCCCCTTGTATACATGATCTTTCCAAGACTTTTATCATGAAGGGGTGTTGGATTTTGTCAAAAGCTTTTTCAGCATCTAATGAGATGATCATGTGTTTTTTTTTTCTTTCAGTTTGTTTATATGGTGGATTACATTGACAGATTTTTTTGTATGTTGAATAATCTCTGCATCTCTGAAATGAAGCCCACTTGATCATGGTAGATGATCTTTTTGATGTGTTCTTGGATTTGGTGAGTATTTGAGTATTTTTGCATCAATGTTCATGAGGGATATTGGTCTGTAATTTTTTTGTTGGGTCTTTGTGTGGTTTTGGGTATCAAGGTGATTGTGGTCTCATAAAATGAATTTGGCAGTGTTCCTCCTGTTTCTATTTTATGGAATAATTTGAGGAGTATTAGTATTAGGTCTTCTTTCAAAGTCCGTTAGAATTCTGCAATAAAACCAACTGGCCCTGGGCTTTTTTTGTTTGGGAAACTTTTATTTATTTATTTATTTATTTATTTATTTATTTTTGGTTTTTCGAGACAGGGTTTCTCTATGTAGCTTTGTGCCTTTCCTGGAACTCGCTTGGTAGCCCAGGCTGGCCTCGAACTCACAAAGATCCACCTGGCTCTGCCTCCCGAGTGCTGGGATTAAAGGCATGCGCCACCACCACCCGGCTTTGGGAAACTTTTAATGACTACTTCTATTTCCATGGGGGTTATAGGTCTGTTCAAATTGTTTGTCTAATCTGATTTCACGTTGGTAAGTAGTATCTATCAAGAAATTTGTCAGGTTTTTTTTTTTTTTTTTTTTTTAGATTTTCCAGTTTTGTGGAGTACAGGTTTTTGATATATGACCTAATGATTCTTTGGATTTCCTCAGTGTCTCTTGTTATGTCCACCTCTTTGTTTCTGATTTTGTTAATTTGGATATTCCCTCTGTGTCTTTTATTTAGTTTGGTTAAAGGTTTGTCTATCTTGTTGATTTTTTCAAAGAACCAACTCTTTGTTTCATTGATTCTTTGTATTGTTCTCTTTGTTTCCATTTTATTGATTTCAGCCCTCAGTTTGATTATTCCCTGCCTTCTACTCCTCTTGGATGCATTTGCTTCTTTATGTTCTAGATCTTTCAGGTGTATGTGCTTCTTTTTGTTCTAGAGTTTTCTTTTTGTTCTAGAGTTTTCAAGTATATTTGTTTCTTTTTACTCTAGAGTTTTCAGGTGTATTTGTTTCTTTTTACTCTAGAGTTTTCAGGTGTGCTGTTAAGTTGGTAGTATGAGATCTCTCCACATTCTTTACGAAAGCACTTAGTGCTATGAACTTTCCTCTTAGCACAGCTTTTGTTTTGTACCATAAGTTTAGGTATGTTGTGTATTCGTTTTCATTGAATTTTAGGAAGTCTTTAATTTCCTTCTTTATTTCTACCTTGATCCAGTGGTCATTCAGTAGAAAGCTGTTAAATTTCCATTACTTTGTAAACTTCCTGTTATTTCTGTCATTGTTGAAATCCAGCTTTAATCTGTGGTGGTCTGATAGAATGTAGGGGGTTATTACAATTTTCTTGTATCTGTTGATACTTGCTTTGTGACTGAGTATATGGTCAGTTTTGGGGGAAGTTCCAGGAGGTCCTGAGAAGAAGGTATATTCTTTTATGTTTGAGTGGAATGTTCTGTAGGTATCTGTTGGGTCCATTTGGTTCATAAGGTCTGTTAACTCCATTATTTCTCTGTTTAGTTTATGTCTGGATGACCTGTCCATTGGTAAGAGTCAGGTATTGAAGTCTCCCACAATGTGTGAGGGGCAATGTGTGACTTAAGTTTTAATAATGTTAGTAATGTTTCTTTTACAAATACTGGTGGTGCCCTTGCATTGGGGCATTGATGTTGAGAACTGAAACATCATCTTGGTGGATTCTTTGGTAAGTATGAAGTGTCCTTCCCCATCTCTTTTGATTAAATTTGATTTGAAGTCTATTTTTTTTTTTAGATATTAGAATAGCTATACCAGCTTGCTTCTTGGGACCATTTGCTGGGAAATCTTTTTCTAACCTTTTACTCTGAGGTAATGTTGATTACTTTGATGTTGAAGTGAGTTTCTTGTATGTAGCAGAAGGATGGATCTTGTTTTCACATCCATTCTGTTAGTCTTTATCTTTTTATTGGGGAATTGAATCCATTGATATTGAGAGATTGCTGCAAGCCACAGGAAAATGTAATGGAACCCAGCTACTATCCCAAAGTCTACTACTTAGAAAAGTCAAGGACTTTTCTGAAGGTCAAGCCATGGCTTAAGAAATCTTGGTGATATTTTAGCTTTTGCATATTATATCTATATTAGCTGGTTCCTACAATGATTTTTTTGTAATGCTATGCATGCTTCCAAGAACTCCTAATAGTATATTTATCTAAAATACCTATCAAGTATCCAAGGCCAAATGATCTCCTGAACTAAGGTAACACCCTTATGGAAATGATGCCTGTACCCTAGGTCAGGTGGATAGCCTTATTTCTTGTGCAATCTGAGACCCTCCTTTTCTATTACTAGCATTATAGAGTCCTAACTTCTTATCTAGCCACTTCTAGGAATGTAGACTGAACACATAAATCCCCTTTTCTTGATATACTAACTGATCATTAGCTCTCAGTTGACCTCCTCCTTTAACCACTCCTTTTTGGGGGTTGTAAAAGGAAGCCTGATGGTCACTGCCTGAGGAAATCTCTTATCTGCCTTTATGACCCTGTAAGAATTCAAGCCTGGTGACCTTGCTTGGCCAGAGGATTGCTATTGCTTGGGTTTATAACTGGATTCCTGAGAGACTTGAGGAGAACTGAGAGAATAAGGAGACTGAGAGGATGAGAGAGGAAAAAAGAGAATGGAAGAACTAGATGGGTAAGAACTGGAGAAGAATGAACTGAGATGAGGAAGAATTAGATTGAAGGGCTAAAATAGAGTACTAGAGGAATAAGATGGAAGATGAGGAAGAGCCAGATGGGGAAGAACAAGAAGAGAAAGAAGGAGATGGGAGAGGAGCTAAGATGGGAAGGAACTAGATGGATGAGAACCTAGATGGGGCAGAACTAAGATGAAGAAATTAAAATAGAACTCAGAGGGCACAGCAGATAAATGTAGAGAGAAATCAGGCAAGAAAGGAGCTGGGCATGAGAGCGGAACAGAAGCTTATATAGAGAGAACTGACACAATAATAAAGTGTATGGACTAAGGAGTTTTGTGTACATAGATTCATTTCCTATCATCAAAGGTTAATTATCAGCTGGTTGTAGATTCTTCCCGGACCCTGGGAGGGGACTATTGAGGGGCTGGGCCCCCGTAGTTCTCATTAGTTAATGACTAATTATTGTTAATTTCTGTTGTTTTGTTGTGGTTTTTGTTGGTGGCTCTGTGTGTGTGTGTATGTATGTGTGTGTGTGTGTGTGTGTGTGTGTGTGTGTGTGTTCTTTCTTTGGGTTATACTAGTGTGAGATTATTTATTGCCTGTGTTTTCATGGTGTAGTTAATCTCCTTGCTTTGGAATTTTCCTTCTAGTACCTTCTGTAGGGATGGATTTGTGGAAAGATATTGTTTAAATTTGATTTTATCATGGAATATCTTATTTTCTCCATCTATGGTGGTTGAAAGTTTTGCTGGGTATAGTAGTCTGGGCTGGCATCCATGGTCTCTTAGAGTCTGTGTGACTTCTGTCCAGGACCGTCTGGCTTTTAGAGTCTCCATTGAGAATTCAGGTGTAATTTTAATAGGTCTACCTTTATATGTTTCTTGGCCTTTTTCTCTTGCAACTTTTAATATTCTTTCTTGTTTAGTGTTTTGATAATTATGTGGTGAGGGGACTTTCTTTTCTGGTCCAATCTATTTGGTGTTTTGTATGCTTCTTGTACTTTTATAGGCATATCCTTCTTTATATTAGGAAAATGTTCTTCTATAATTTTGTTAAAAATATTTTCTGGACCTTCAAGATGGGAATCTTCTCGTTCTTCAATTCTTATTATTCTTACATTTGGTCTTTGCATAGTGTCCCAGATTTTCTGGATGTTTTGTGTCAGGAATTTCTTAGATGTAACATTTTCTTTGACAAGTATATCTATTTCTTCTCTACTGTTTCTTCCATGTCTTGTATTCTGTTGGTGAAGCTTGTGTCTGTGGCTCCTGTTAACTTACCTAGATATTCCATTCCCACAATTCCTTCAGTTTGTGTTTTCTTTATTGCTTCTATTTCCATTTTCAGACCTCAAGCAGTTTTATTTGTTTCCTTCAACTATTTGTTTTCTCTTGGCTTTCTTGATATTCTTTAAGGGATTTATTTTTTTTCCTCCAATATTTTATTGTCTTTTCCTCTTTCTTTAAGGGATTTATTCATTTCCTCATTAAGTACCTCTATCATCTTCATAAAGTTGGTTTTAAGGGAGTTTTCTTGTACTTCAGTGACCCGTCCAGCAGGCCAGGTTATTCGTGGGTCTTGAGCCGGGAAACACCCTAAAGAACCACGGGGAAAGAGGAGAAGGAAGCCAGGCACAATGAATGACAAGAATCAGTCTGAGTCGTGTCAAGGCTCCGTTTATTGAAATGAGTGCTGCAGCTTTTATATGCTGAGGCTTCAGGCAGGGAGGGGGGCAGGGAAAGCAAGGAGAGTGGAAGGTTATCAGAAGTCAGAGTGGTTGGGGCGAGGTCTCTTTGGCCCCAGGCTCTTGCAGCTGGCTGATTAGCATCTGTTTGCAAGAAGAATGGGAACTCCTAAGGGAAGGTTAGGGTGAGGTCGCTTTGGTCCTAGACCCCTGTTGTTACTGAATGAGACCTTTCTATGGTTAGGCCAAGGTCGTCTTGTTTTGCAAGACTCCAAGCAGGAAATTCCAAACATACCTGGGTCAAACAGTCTAGGTCGGTTTCCAACACTTCAGCTGTGTTAGAATATTCAGGGCTTGCAGTAGTGGGAGAGCTGGGCTCTGGGTGACATATTGCCCTGCCTATTGTTGATTGTGTTCTTAACACTGATATTTAAGTAACTGAATTTGGAGTGATTACAGGTCTAGGTTCTGATTTCTGGGTTTGTCTTTGTTGGATGGGTGTTTTCTTCCTTGATTTCTGTTTCCTCTGTGGTCTTCTGGCTGGAGTGGCCTGTGGTTGAATAGAGTCTCCACTAGAGTTGAGGACTAGACTTCTAATGGCCTGGATGTCCTTTGTTCCAGCAGAGGATTGCCGCCTAAGGTGGGGGCTATCTGGAGATGTGCATGACCTTTGATCAGGGTAGGGGTCCCCTCGGTTTCGGGATGCTGACCTAGCTTCTGGTGGGGTAGGATGCTTCTGCCAGAGGTGTGGGCTGAGATATGGTGATGAGGAGAGGAGGACAGCTTGGGCTGGGACAACTGAATTTCAAGACTGTTTTTGCCTTATTGGGGTCCTAGGGAAGTTCCATATTAAGAACTGATATTTCCATTTCTCCAAAACCTTCTTTGAAATTTTGAGAGGGATTGCATTGGCTCTATATATTGTCTTACGTAATATTTATGTCTTAACAATATTGCCTTATACCTCTGAATGTAGAGCACTGTCTTAATTAGCGTTTTATTAATGTGAAGAGACATCATGACCACAGCAACTCTTATATAGGAAAGCATTTAATTGGGGATGACTTACAGTTCAGAGCTTTAGTCCATTATCATCATGGTAGAAAGCGTAACAGCACATAGGCAGTCATGGTACTGGGGAGGTAACTGAGAGTTCTGCCTCTGGATCTGCAGGCAGCAGAAACAGTAAGCTAGCCACTAGGCCTGGCTTGACCTCAAAGACCACCCCCCACAGTGACACACTTTCTCCAACAAGGTCATACCTCTAATAATGCCATCCCCTATGAGTCTATGGGGACCATTTCATTCAAGCTACCATGGGTACCTTTCACTTACTTAGGTCTCTATACATTTTTTTCGGCAGTGAATTTTATCTTCAGCATGTAAGTTTTTCACTTTCTTAATTGAGTTTTTTTCTCAGGTGCTTTTCTCTTTTAGCTGTAATTACAAATAGGACTCTTTTTTGTTGTTGTTCTTCCAATTGTCCATGGCTAGGTTATATCAACTTTGCACATTCATGTGTTGTACTAATCCTAAGTGGTCTTATAATAAATACCTAGAGTCAGATATCAGGGTGAAAGCTGAAAGATCTTACCTTTCACCAACTCCAGAGCCTCGGCAAGAGCATGGATTCCTGACTCCTCCCATCTTATATTCCTTTCTCTGCCCAGCCATATCACTTCCTGTCTGAACCTTCCTAGTGCTGGGATTAAAGGTGTGTGCCACCACTGCCTGGCTGTTTCTCTTTTAGACTGGGTTAATCTCATGTAGCCAATGTGGCCTTGAATTTATAGAGATCCAGACGGATCTCTGCCTCTGCCTGCTGAGTGCTAGGATTAAAGATGTGTGCCACCACTGCCTGACTTCTGTGGCTAACTATATGACTGGCTCTGTCCTCTGATCTTCAGGCAAGTGTAGCTAGAGTTTTCCTGCCTGGCCCACCGTCAGGATAAATCTCTCTCACCTGCCAGTCCCACAGCTGCTCAGACCCAACCAAGTAAACACAGAGACTTATATTGCTTACAAACTGTATGGCCGTGGCAGGCTTCTTGCTAACTGTCCTTATATCTTAAATTAATCCATTTCTATAAATCTATATCTTGCCACATGGCTCATGGCTTACCGGCATCTTTACATGCTGCTTGTCCTGGCGGTGGCTGGCAGTCACTCCTTCCGCCTTCCTGTTCTTTTCTCCTCTCTGTTAGTCCCGCCTATACTTACTGCCTAGCCACTGGCCAATCAGTGTTTTATTTATTGACCAATCAGAGTAATTTGACATACAGACCATCCTACAGCAGGCAAGCTTTATTTCTTAATTAAAATATAACCACATTCATGTTTATCTTACACCCTACAACTTGGCATAAGTAGTAGCATACTTGTAGTTTTTTTGAGATTCATATTCATTCTGTCTCACTCTGTGTGTCTCTTTCTGTCTCTGTCTCTGTCTCTCTCTCTTTCTCTCTCTCAGTCAGTGTTTTATCATAGCAACAGAAAACAAGCTAGAACACCCTTCCAGCTATTGCCCCCATTCTCTATTCTATGCCAGGATTTCTATGTTGTGTCTGTGTCCTTTCATAAAGCCACTTTAGTCAGAAACATCCTTACTTTGAGTGGCCAATAGCCCCACACTGCCAATTCCACATGGTCACCCTCTGTCCAGTATTTATTGGCCTATCAGTCATACTTACCATCATTAATTAATCCCCATTGGTTTGAAGACTTTATTTATTCTTTAATAATTTCAATGCTATCCCCCGAGAATCATCTTGTCACTCCTTCCCACCAAACCCCTCTTCCCAGAACCCTCCTTTCCTCCTCTGGTGTCTTTTCCTTCTCTTGTGGCCCACGCCCTTTACTTCCTGTTCTCTGCATGAGTATGGATGGAGAGGTTGTCCTTGTGCAAGGACTACCTACCAGTGGCCATACCACTGAGGAAAAACACTTCCCCTCCCCAACAAACTGTCTTTGAAAGACATTTTTTTCAACTTAATTTCCGGAGTAGTGTGCGAGCTTGTTTTCTCTCCTCCCTGATTTGTCACTGTCACCAAGACTTCTTGGCTAGAGTTCTTCTTTTATTATTATTATTATTTAAAATAAAGTTATTTTCATACACTATATTCTGATCACACTTCCCCTTCCCTCATCTCATCTTTTCCCCACCTCCCCATTCTTCCAATTCCACATCTTCTTCCTCGCTCTCTTAAGAAAACAGAGAGGCAAATAGAAAACACAGACAAACAGGGATAAAATAAAATGAACCATTGAACAACAACAAAAGAAGAAAGAAGCAAAGAACACAAGAAATGCAAACAGATAGACACATAAACACAAAACCAGAAATAATATACAAGCAAAAGACCAGTAATGAAAAAACAAAAGTGCAGAAAGTCCAAACAAAGCAATATGAGAAAAAAGTCTCCCCAAAGGTCTTTGAGCTAGTTCTGTGTTAGCTCTACTGCCCGACATGGTGCCTGCCCTTGAGTGTGGCTTTTATCCTCAGTGAGACTCCCTTGGAGAAACTAACCTTTCCTTGCAAGTGGCTGTTAATTGGAGATAAATTCTTGATTAGGGATTAGGAATCATGTCCACTCCCTCATCTCAGTGCTGGGACCCTGCTTGTCTTGAACCCGTGCAGGCCCTATGCACCCCACCACGGTCTCTATGACTTTGTATGTGTGTTAACCCTGTTGTATCTGGAAGACACTGTTTCTTTGGTGTCCTCCATCCTCAGTGGCTCTTAAAGTCTTTCTGCCTCCTCTTCCACATAGTTCCCTATGGCTAGTTCTTTACGTTTCTGAGTGCTATTTCTATCCCCAGGCTTCTCTTTTTCCATTATAGTGACTGTTCCCAACTCCATGACTTTAAATTCCAGCTCAACACTGAAGATTCCCAAATATTTGTTTCCAGTCCCAGCATCCCCTTTTCTGAGCCCCAGGATCTCCAGCTGCTTTTTCCATGTTGTCATTTGTGTGTCTAATATCTCAGACATCAACCCTTGATCTCATTCCTCCTATAGCTTTCTTCTTTCTTTCCCATGTTAATAAATACCAACGCTACCCTTCCAGTTACTCTGCCAATGACCACTATCCTCCTTCTTGGTTCTTCTTTCCATCATCATGACAGAATGCCCGACAGAACCTATTTTAAGAAGGAAGGATTTATTTTCTCCTGATATGAGGGTACAGCCCATCATAAGAGGGAGAACTCATTGGTGTGGGCGTGTGCATCCAGAGCCTCTCATACTCTAATAAATCGGGAAACAAGAATTCCTAATTCTGGAGCTCATCTGGCTTCCTCCCTTTTCACCTTTTATTCAGTCTGCATGCCCAGCCCATCAGATGGTGTCATCCATGTGCAGACCTTCCTTTCTCAGGTCAGCCTCTCTAGAAATGCTGAGAGCATGTTTCCTAGCTGATTCTAAGTCCAGTCAGATTGACCATGAAAGCCAACCATCACTACATCTACTCCATGGGTCTAAGCAAATAGAATTTGAGCATTCTTCTTATCTACTCTGCAAACCATCTCAAACCAACTGCCTTCATTTTGCTTTATTGCAATAGCCCCTTAAACAATCTCAGATGTTTTCATCTCCCTATAGTCTATTCTCTATATTGCACTAGATTATATTTTTGAAAGTTAAATTTGTTTAACTATTCTTTCACTTAAAATTCTCCAATTTTTGGGCGGCGGTGGCACACACCTTTAATCCCAGCACTTGGGAGGCAGAGTCAGGAGGATCTCTGTGAGTTGGAGTCCAGCCTGGTCTACAGGGTGAGATCCAGGACAGGCTCCAAAGCTACACAGAGAAATCCTGTCTCAAAAAAAAAATTCTCCAATTTCTCCTGTGGTAAAGGCTGGGGAGGTATCATGGAGACAGAAAAGTCAGACAAAGACTTCCATATAGTTTTTCTAAATTCCTGACATCAGAGAAAGGATTCTGGCAAAGTAAGGAATTGGGAGGAAGTTTTCTTACAGAGCAAATGTGCACAGCCCTGCAGTAAATGTAGGCTTCTTAGGAGACTTTCCTCAGACTCTCTGGTATGACTGGGGATGTGGTCCCTATACCCTGCCTTTTATTTGGGTATTTGACAAAGAACTTTTCATTTCTTTCCCATGTCAGCATGCTCTTTAGAAGATTAAATAAGTTGCCTGAATTCTAATTGTTTCTCTTGTAGCACAGAGCCTAATTTGACAATTAATTATCTCATATCCAGATGCAATGTGCTAGTAAGTCCCTTATCTCATATCCAGATGCAATATGCTAGTAAGTCCCTATCTCACTCCGACTAAATATGAATTCCTACAAGGTTCTCACAATATGTCCCCTGTCAAGCCTTCAACCCTATTTATTATCTCTGTCTAATCCCGAATAGGTCAAGCCTTATTGGTGTCTGCTGTTCCCTTGGTTGGACGACTTCCCCTCTGGCAGTCCTTTCCTTTGGGTTTTGCAAGCTCCTGCTCCACCTCTACCAGCATCCTGTTCCAGAAGTACCCACCCACTTCCTTTCTCTGGAGCACTCATCACTGTAGGACATGCTTTAGTTGTTTGTTTGACACTTTAAGCTCCAAGAAAGCAAAGGTATAAACTTATTTTTCTTTTTTCTTTCTATTCCTGTATCGTTAGCACATAGAATTATGTCTACCACAATAAACATTGTTTCATAAGTTACACCCAGATGACATTACTTATAGCATATACTTACACTTATTTATTTATTTATTTATTTATTTGTTTGTTTATTTATTTTGTGTGTGTGTGTGTGTGTGTGTGTGCATGTGTGTGTGTGTTCATTGGGGCATGTGCTATAATGTAGGTGTGGAAGCCATAAGACAACTTACAGGAGTCAGTTCTCTCCTTCTGCCATCTAAGTCCTGGGGATTGAATTCAAGTCATAAGGATTGGCAGCAAGTAATTTTACCCACTGACCTATCAGGGACTGTGGGGGTCCAGCCTCTCGATAGTCCCCTCCCAGGGTCCGGGAAGAATCTACAACCAGCTGATAATTAATCTTTGATGAAAAGAAATGAATCTATGTACACGAAACTCCTTAGTCCATATACTTTATTATTCTGTGTCAGTTACAAGCTTATATTCTGTTCTCATATATAGCTCATTTCTAGCCTGACTTCTCTCTACACTTGTCTGCAGTCCCCTCTAGGTTCTGTCTTAATTCCTTCATCTAGTTCTGCCCCTTCTAGGTTCTCATCCATCTTGTTCCTTCCCATTCATCTCCTCTCCCATCTCCTTCTCTCTCCTCATTTCGTTCTTCCTCATCTTGTTCTTCCCTATCTGGCTCTTCCTCATCTTCCATCTCGTTCCTCTGGTACTCTCTTCTAGCCCTACAACCTAGTTCTTCCCCATCTCAGTTTGTTCCTCTCAAGTTCTTACCCGTCTAGTTCTTCCATTCTCTTTTCCCTTCTCCGTCTCTCCGTGCCCTGGAAGTCCTGGTATATAAAGCCAGGCTTCCAGGGTCAAACGGAGAGGTGATAAGAATCACACTGAGAGGCAATAACCGTTAATTATCATTTGCAACCCCAAAGGGGAGTGACCAATGGGGAAATGAATTAACTAAAGGCTAAATTCGGGTAATATCTAAGAAGAGGGATCTTATGTGCTCAACTATTAAACTCTTAAACGTGATTAGTAGAAAATGTTAAGAATCTATAAGTTGCTAGGTCAATGGGAGAAAATAAAACTGTCTTCTTTTTTTCCTGTGGCTCCTATCTGTCCAAGCTATCTGCCATTTTTCTGCAGGGTAGGGGAAAGTGTACTTGGTCGCTAGGCAACCTGTACAGCTAGATGCCTCTGGTGATAATTAAAGGGAGATCTGGAACTAGAGGTAAGGTTTGGGAAAGAAGGAAGTAAAGCTTAATTGGCACATCCGCCAGGCCTTCTCAAACAGGTAGCCCGGATGCTTAAGTCTGTTCTTAGTACAGAGGTATCTCTGATAAAGTACTTTCCTCCATCTGGGGATGGACCTGGCCAGATGCTACCAATGATGATAATTACAGAGAAGTTTGAACTGGGGTTCTGGCTGAGCATAGCTGTCAGTGCAGAAGGTTATCTAAATATTCCTAGAAGTGGTTAGGTAAGGACTTAGAGGTCTATAAAGTTAGTAAGACTGTAGGAAAGGAGGGTCCGATCTAAATTGTGTAAAGCTATTACTTAACATCCACCTGACCTAGGCGGTGTCTCCTTGTGGAATTTGTCTTAAATTAGGAGACTTGCATGTGGACTGTTATTACTGCTAGTCCTTGAAAGTGGCCAAGGGAGATATCTGATTCCAGAGAAAGCCTTTCCTGAGGCAGTTCTCCAAATACCTGGAATGTGTATATCCAGAGAGTGATCAGTCCACACTTAGCCCTTCTTAGGGAAAAGTCAATTGGGAAAACTATGAAGGCACACATGATTTTCATAACAGAATACAGCTGATATATAACAAGCCAAGTACCACCAAAAACTCCTTGGGATTTGGCTTCCTCTGGAGGAATTCCCTGATTCCTCCAGGTAGTGACTTTGCCATAACCAGCTGAGTTCTTATGATATATTCCTGCGGCCTGCAGCCTGCAGCACTGACCTCTCTGGCCCTTTATAGTATACTTTTAATAAACTTTCCTGTCCCCTGCTTTCCATCTAATTTATAAACAGATTTATCCATTGTTCAGCTCATTTGTTGTACAATTGAAGAAAATGAAGCCCTTGGAGGTTATGGGACTCCCCTAGGGTTATGTGAGCATCCTGGAAAAACCTGAAGGATTGCTCACACTCATGTTCCAGGTGGCCTAGCATAGGCTATCAGAAAAATCTGATGGAGTGGGACAATCTCAGATCATTACACAAATCTTCCTTAAACTGCTTGGTCCTCACCTTGATGGTCAAATTATTTTGGCTTGGTGATTCTAACATTATCCAGCTTTGTTCTTCACACTCTCTCTTTTTTTCTGCGTCAGAAGTGATGGTTTTCTGACCACAGTGGACAGACTTATTTTTGTGTTTATCAAGGAGCATGAAACCACTTCATGCTCTGCTGGTTCCCAGGAACACGTAGGCAATGCCAGCAGGATTGTTAACTCCAACATCATCTGAGGTCACAGGCTGCCAAGCTGGAGGAAACAAGGACCTCACCCAAGCCAAGGCCAGGTGGGAGCCGTGGATCTTGAAGTTGGCGGAGGGCAGGGAGGCAAAGCATATAAGTTTTTAAGCTGTGTGAGCAGTTACTGCTAGCTTGACTTCTTCCCCAGGAGCATGTTTTATACTTTTTTCTTCTTTTGTAATGGTTGTATATCTTTTTAAACTGTAAACATAATTTTAAAGCTTATTTCAGCTTTCAGGCTTGTTACCCAGGGCAATAGGTTTTGCTTATTTCGGTTTGTTTGTTTTTTGTTTTTTTAAAAATATTTACTTATTTATTTATCTAATGTGCATTGGTATTTTGCCTGCATGTATGTCTGTGTGAGGGTGTTGGATCCTTTGGAACTGGAGTTACAGACAATTTTTGAATTGCCACGTAGGTGCTAGGAATTGAACTCAGGTCCTCTGGAAGAGCAGCCAGTGCCCCCAACCACTGAGCCATCTCCCCAGCCCCTGTTTGTTTGTTTTTTTGTGACAAGGTTTCTCTTTTCAACAGTCCTTGCTGTCCTATGGTCAGGTCTTAATCAACCAGAATGACAACTTGGGGCTAGGAGGCTTGCTATGCCCTACTCCCCAGGTTCTCACACACAGAATAGCTGTCTGTATTGCTAAAGTGAATGCAAATGACCCCCCAGGTGAAGACATTACAGGACACGATTAACAATTTCAGGACTTAATTCTATGGCACACGAGCATTTGCACAGCCATCCACAGAAGGAATCATTTTATTCTCTTGGGAGCTGTGAAATAGGCAGGGATGATAATGTTAGTTTTATACAAATGGTAAGAAAACTAAGATTTAGAAAGTTATGAAATCTCCCTTGGGCCACTTTAGTGGTTAATGGCAGAATGAAAACTAGGATTTTTAACTGCAGAGACCATACTTTTCTTTCAAATTTTCAAATTCTTTATAGATGTTGGGAAAGACTGTAGATCATCATTTAACCCCATAGCATCTCAGTTTCCATTAAGCAGATTATGGCAATAACATTCTCCCAGTCCCTGGTTTATAGACTTTCAGTCTTACAGCCAAGGATGTGAAATTGTTGCTGAGAAATGGCAATCAAAAATAATTATTTCAAGCCAAAAATTTCCAAAGGAATTACTAAAGAAAGTCACCAAGTTAGCCAATTCCGTCTCGGTGAACCAGCCAATTTACTGTGGTCAGTTATAGAAGCACTGGTGACTCAAACATGGCTTGGCTTTAACCACTGAGCCATCTGCCCAACCTCCTCAACTTTTTAACTTGGTTTCATGTAATGATAACTGCTCCCACATTTCTGAGATCTTTAGCATTTTCATTATCTTAAAAGTCTTTTCCTGTACTCTTTGTTTCTTCAACAGTTTTCTCTTTTTCTAAGGTGTGATCCCTATTTTTCCATAGTAGATCCCTTGCTTAATTATTGGTTCTAGGCTCATTTTAAAAAGCATGACACCTTTGAACTGCTTTACACAATGTGTTTAGAGACCCTCATAGGGCTGATGAGATGGCTCAGTGGGTAAAGGAACTTGCCACTAAGCCTGGACACCAGACCCATGTGGTGGAAGAGAATCAAACCCTGCAAGCCATCTCTGACCTCCACACAAGCTCTGCAGCATGCCCATACCACGTATCCATACAATAAATTAATAAGAGTATAATAAAATGTAAAAAAAAACTATAGCTTATGAAAAAGAAGGCTAGGGCTCTCTCTGGCTGTGTATTATATGTGGGAAGGACTGTATTTGTGGAGGGGGAGTTAGTTGCCATGGGTGATGATAAGCTGATTTGCTGTGCCTTTCTGCTCAGGGGTGGGCTATACATCAAAGCATTGCTGGTGGAGAAACACCTGGAATGCTGACAAATCCTTGCTCCCTGGCTTCCCCACTAGTCATCAGTCAGTATTCCACAGTCTCTCAAATCTTTCCTTGAGATCTAATGATACTTTAAGCTCACACTCTCTAGTGAGCTTGTAACTCAGCTCAGTAGCTGTATGCTTGCAAATTATCCCGCCAATGTATCCGCAGAACGCACATCTCATCTGTACCAACTTTTGCTTCCTCTGGTTCTCAGTGCTATGTCTACTTTATCCTGTCTTCAGTGTCTGGGATTTCTCTGCTTATACCATCAATACACTGGATTCTTTCATTACACTTGACATTATCTGTGCCAGGCAAGGGTCCAGCCTGGCATGCTCTTCTCCCTGGGAAAGGTGCCTCAACCTGTAGCCTCTTTGAAGAACAAACTCTATGTTGGAATAGCTGATGTTTGCAGAATATTTGTTCCCACTGACACTTCAGGAGTTTCAATAAAATTAAACCTTGAATCAGAGGGTGGAGTCAGCAATTGGCTGACCAGAATTAACCATAGATATGTTGGAGGGCGTCAGATAGAGAGGAACAGGAAGAGATAAGGAGGAACTTGGAGAGGTTTCTCGGGCTTTTCGAGCTGGGAAACATGGAGAGGAGGGTCAGCTGACCATTCCTCCACTGTTCTTTGGATTTATCAGATTTTTATCCTAATTTCTGACACCTAAGTTTTTTGTTAATACTATAACAGTTAAGGTAAACTCATTAACTAGCCTCACCCCATCCCCATCTTGATATAGCTTTTTGACCTTTGGAAACAGTCTGTGCTTCTCTTTAGCTATCAGCCAGCTGATCACTCCACCTCTTTGGATCCACATCTGCAAAATTCTGGGTTTAGACCCGAAACCTGTGCCAACCAATATGGCATCCATGAGTTACTCTTAAATGATTGAAATATACCTAGGCTAAAAAGAGATATGCTATAGGTATAAAAAATACATGGCAGGTCTTGAAGGCAGTATAAGAAGATATATAAAATACCAATTTATAGTCATCATATAGATGGTATAACTTGGATATGTTGGCTTAAATAAAATGTTATTAAAATAAGTGTCACCTACCACATCTTTATTTATTATTATTGTATCTGTGGTGTGTGTAGAGGTCAGAGGTCAATAGTTGGTCCTTTCCTTCTACCACAGTTCTGGGACCCAAACTCAGGTCCTCAGGCTTAGATAGCAAGTGCTTTTGCTGGCTGAGCCATCTTTCCAGCTCTTTTGTCACTTTTCAAAACCGTGACTATGGAGCCCGGGAGATGGCTTGGTGAGTAAAAGCACTTGCCAAGCAAACTGACAAGCTGGGTTTGGATCCCCAGAACTCGTGTGAAAAGCTGGTTGTAGTTGTGGCTATAATCCCAGTGCACCCCTTAGGGAAGACGACCGGAAGAGGAGGGAGACTCTTCCAAAGTCTGCAGGCCAGCCAGCCAGGCCTGTGCAAGGTCAATGAGATCCTGACTCAAGCGAGGTGGGAAGGCAAGGACTAACACCTGAAGGTTGCCCTCTGACCTCCAAACCCAGATTGTGCCCTATGTTTGCCTACACCCCCTGCCCATGTGATTTTTAGGCAACTGTGTATATGTGTGTGAATCTCACTGTGGATGACAAAATCCTGTTGAATAGCATTGCCCAATGTGGTATATAATGCCTCTTGGCATGCCAGTTCTGCAGTTCTGTATGTTCTTGAAGTACTGATTCCCTGCAATTATACTATTTGAGAGATGAATATGAACTCAAAGAACACTTAAAATAACTTCAGAAAGCTCAAGATCTCACTGCACATACAAGTAGATGTCAAGTTCAATTGCCCAGTGAATCACCAGCACTGAGTATAAGATCTTCTGTCTCGGAGGATAGACAGAGCAATTGTTGAACAGTTAATTTGGACCCAATTCATATTTGTGGGGAAGGAATGACCTAGTCAAGAGAAAAACTATTCACCTCAAAATGATTAACTCTCAATATTACATGAGGGGACTGGGGCTGTGACTCAGTGGTAGAGCATACTGAACAAGCATGAAAACTTGGGGTTGCTCCATCAACACACACACACACACACACACACACACACACACACACACACA
>CABHPH010117308.1:0-22792 GCA_902168325.1 Peromyscus nudipes | reverse complement strand
CGGGAGACTAGGGATGGTTTTAAAGCCACTTCGATTGTAAGTAAGCAGCGCTCTAGTATATATGCCGTGCAGCTTACCAGCACAGCTGTGCCAGTGAGGACTGATTTCCTTTTCCAGGACCCTAAGAGCACATCTTCCCCTAGATATCAACTTCAGGGGCTGCATGAAGGGTTTCCAGTTCCAAAAGAAAGATTTCAATTTACTGGAGCAGACAGAAACCCTAGGAGTTGGTTATGGATGCCCAGAAGACTCTCTGGTAAGTACCATTCAGTCAAGAGCTTTTCCCCAGGTAAATATAGCACTTTCTACAGCTAGATCAACCCTTTTCTGCTTCTCCGGGGTGCCTCTCTGCTGCCAGGAGAAGGAAAACTCATTAAACTAGAAAGGCTTGTGGGACTCCTCTGTCACCTGTACAGCTGTTCCAGTTTCCAGTGGGTGGGGCATCCGAAGCCCAGAGAGGCTGCGCAAATGCTATTGGTCACTCGGGTGTAAGAAATGGGCGAGCTGAAACCCAGCTGCTGTAGGAACACGGGAGGAAAGCTAACATGCCTGAATTCCAGCAAAAACAAAACCCAAAACACAAACAGCTTACACAGCAGGCGAGGCTCTTTGTATACAGAAACTGACGTACATGTTCCACAATGACCAAAAACACTGTATTTCCCTTTCCTCATACAGATATCTCGCAGAGCATATTTCAATGGGCAAAGTTTTATTGCTTCGGTTCAGAAAATATCTTTCTTTGATGGCTTCGAAGGAGGTTTCAATTTCCGAACGCTGCAGCCAAATGGGTTACTGTTCTACTATGCTTCAGGGGTAAGTACTTGTTTCCCTCTGAGGACGCTTTGTGTAGCTGCTTTGTCTATCAGAATCGAGTTTTATGCTTGTTAAAAGTGGTTTTTTTAATTCAGATTTTGACTCGCAAATACACAGAGACTATCAGATGCTAAATATGCAATACACCTATTTCAAATATAATTATCTTATTAATTCTTTAAGAATGTTATACAATGTATTTGATCATAGTCACACATGCGCACGCGCGTGCGCACACACACGGTCCTTCCCCTAACTCTTCCTGTTTCATCCCACCTCCCTCTCCACCCCCAACCAGTGTCCTCTTTTTAATATATATATATAACCCTTCAAGTCCAAGTTCATTTTGTGCTACTCATGTACTCCTGGGTGTGAGGCCATCCACTGGAACATTGACCTACCAGAGGCCATACCCTTAAAGAAAACGGACTCCCTCCTGAAGAAGCCATCAACAGACCACACCTCCTCGGTTGGGGTGGGGCTCACGAACCCCTTCCCCTCATGCTATAATGCTGACTGGCTTGATGTTTTGCAGGTCCTGTTGAGGCAATCCCGGGTGCCATGAGCTCATGACACTTTGACTTCAGGTTTCCCCAACCTCTGGCTCCTACAGTCTCTCCACTCCCCGTCCCTCGATGGCCCAGAAGCCTCATGGGGAGGGGAGTGACGCAGATGTCCCATGAACTTACATTCTGAACACTTTGACTAGTTGTGAGTTTCTGAGTTGACTGCCCTCCACTGCACAAAGAAACTTCTCTGAGGACATCTGAGAACCGTACTAATCTATGGGTATTGAGATAAAAATCAGAGGGCATAGTTAGATGATACTATGTCTGTTTAGTTGAGTGATAGTGGTAAGTTCACCCCTGGGGCCTGTGAGCTACCCAGCCATAGGTTCTCGGCCAGATTGACAGTACCAGGCGTGTGTTTCCTTCTACGGAGCAGGCCTTAAATCCCGCCAGAAAGCAGTTGATTACCTCCATAGCATCCATGCTATTATTGTAATCACAGACAGACCTTAGCATGGAATTCCGTTCTGCCCCTCGGGAGCTGATGGGCAGAATTCAAAGAATCCATAGACTTAGTTGTGGAAAATTCTATCTTTATTTTCTCCGGCTGAAATAACATTTTCTTCTATTTTTAATATGGCAACAAACCACAGTAGTGTTAGCAGTACCTCTAACTCTGTCACTCAACAAAATTACACGTTTTTCACTTGACATTGCAGTTGGCACAGACATTTGAAAATATCATTTTTGTTCATGTCTGCTAGTTTCAAAATGTAGAAGCTGTCAGGTCTATTAAATCTATTATTTAATGTCTTTATAAGGAAGAATATTACCATATATCACCAATTCCTTGTTTTACCATCTTGAGAGCAATATTTCAATGTACTAGATAGCCTTCCTATTCATGTGTATTTTGTCTTAAACATTTTAGGATATTGCTTTATGAAGGAAACCACATATATCCACAACCTGTCCAAAGTACCCATGGCACCATAATAACAATAACCTCTCCATATAAGAACAAAGATATGTGTCATTTAATTTATACAGTAGAAAGAAGTTACAGTCTTCTTTGCCTTTGAATTTACAACAGCTCACAAAGTTATGCCATATATAAGGGTTGGGTATGTGGCTCAGTGACCGAGAACTGGCCTAACTCGCGTGAAGCCCTGGTTCAGTCTTCATTCCCATGGAAACAAATAAGATCTGTAGAGGTCTGGTGAAGCTAAGATTCAGCAGCTGTATCTCTGCCTTGTTACAGTTTTTGAAAGCAAATTTTGCTTTTTACAGATACCTGTATCTGTCACCTTTGTCTATATTAGGAGAGTTAACATGTGCATATACACATATGTGCTTGTGCATGTGGAGGCCAAAGGACAGCCTCGGGTATCATTCTTCCTCAAGTGCCATCTACATGGGGCTTGTTTGGTTTGTTGTTGAGGAGTCTCAGTGGCAATGTGGCCAGTGAGCCCCAGAGTCTCCATCTCCCCAGTGCTGGGATGACAAGTGTGTGCCACCATGCCCAGCATTTTGCGTACGTTCTGGAGATCAAATGGGGTCCCCATGCTTGTACAACAAACCCTCCATAGACTGCTATATCCCCTAGCTCTGTCACTTTTATTTTCAACGTAATTTAAATCAATAGCACCCGTGCGAATCTACAGAGAGCATTTTGTAGAACTTTTGCCCTCAAAGCTTGCCTCCAATTACCCTGGTTCTTTAATAATTTTCTGTCACAGCCCGCTGTTTTCGTATGCAGTTGGGGTTTGTGGACGGGCAGCTGACTTTAGAAGTTGGTGTGCATGTAAAGAAAGGGAAACATTATCATCCACCAGTGTTTTAAAATAAGCAGTACGCAAATTCAGAAAAGAAGTAATTTCTGCTTCATGAAAGGTCTCTTCTATCTCAATGTATCAAATAAGTGAAGCATTTAAAAAACATACGAGTGAATTAACTCCAGCTCCTTCATCTAGCTACATCCTCCAGGAGGCTGAAATACTCTCTTTCAAAGGGATCTCATGAGACTGATATGGCAGAAATGCTTAGGCCAGGAAAGTCATTGAGACTAAGCCATCTCTTGGCATGACAAAATCACCAAAGGGTTTCAGTTCAAAATATGGGAGTATCTTTTTTTTCACTGAACTGTGTGTGTGTGTGTTGTTTCCATTGAAGTGTGTGTGTGTGAAAGAGAGAGAGACTACAAGTATATTCCTCCCATGTGCTGAGGTCAAAGCACAACTCTCAGGCATCAGTTCTCACCTTCCACCACCGTGTTTGGAGGCAGCAGGATCTCTCTTGTTTTTGACACTTTCGTGTGGACTCCAGGTTGCAACATTCCTCTCTACACTTCCTATCTCACTATAGTAATACCGTATTACAGACGCATGCTACTGGATCTGGTTTTTACGTGGATCCTGGGATTCTGAATTTGCGTCATCGGACTTTTACCTACTGACTCAGCCCTGAAACATGTCTAGTTGTTGCTATTCACAGAAATTATCCTACTGGCAAATTTTCTGCTCACTGGTATTAAGCAATACCATCAAGTGACTTTTGAAAACGTGTCTAGTTTTTACCCTGAGATTCCCACTTAAATACCTGTGCTTGTATTTCAGTCTGATGTGTTTTCCGTTTCCCTGGACAATGGGACTGTTGTCATGGATGTAAAGGGCGTCAAGGTTAAGTCGGCAGACAAGCAGTACCACGATGGGCTGTCCCACTTCGTCATTACCTCCATCTCACCCATGAGGTAGAGCTCCTCCCTTCCTCTACCTCCCACCAGGACCTTAATTTGCAGGGTGTGCTGCTGTCAAATGTTGCTTTGGCTCCTAAGCTTTTCTAGTGTTCCAAAAAAGTGATGGAAGGAACAGCTTACCTTCTTCCCAAAAGGATGCTATTAATATTCAAGAGACACCAAAGAAACCATCAGAAAGTTGTTTAACAAATACAGACTCTTTGGTGGTGGAGGGGGGTCAATATGGAGATCAGTTTTCATCTCTGCTCTGGCAGTGCATACTTATGCTACTTGGTGAGTAGAGTATGGCACATAGAAGGGGTTCAGCAAATACTGGCTGTGTTTAGATTTTGGACCTAAACAGTAAAGGATGCTACATTTATGACCCCATTTTAAGAGCTCTGACTTCATCTTTAAAATGTGTATTACTGAATTTCTTTTTCATAAAGCAAAATATTTTGGAGTAAGATGTAAGCCTCTGATGAAGACTGCTGCTGCCCTGTCTCCTTGTGTAGAACACCCTCATCAAAAGCAAATGGTGGTACAGTTTCTGTAGACTCTGTTTCTAGTGATCAGCCCCAGTGTGCTGTGCAAGGAAACTGGCCTCGGGTAAATGTGATGATTGCCAGAGGTGTGCTCTGGTTCCCCGTACAAAACTCTCACCAAGGAGATTTAAATTCCAACCTCGGTGTGGAGATCCCTTCTTGCACACAGGCGTATTTAGCCATTTCCTCCTGGGCCTCCTGAGGAATCTGTCTTCTCATTAGGGAGAGGTTCCATTTCACCCCTGTGAGAAAGCCTGCCTGTCTGGTGAGACGTAGCGTTGGGGTAAACCGTGCTGTGTGTGAAGACTCTTTCCTTTGCAGATACGAACTGATAGTAGACAAAAGCCGACTTGGGAGTAAGACTCCTACAAAAGAGAAAGTGGGACAGCCTCAGACAAGCGAGAAGAAGTTCTACTTTGGAGGCTCACCCATCAGTCCCCAGTATGCTAATTTCACCGGATGCATAAGCAATGCCTACTTTACCAGGTATGCTGTTTTTCACCGGCGAATGTGTCGGATTGGTATTGATCAATACCGTGGTGAAATGTGTACATTAGTAAAATTGATAATTATGAACCTGACAGTCCTTAGCAGCTAGTAATTAAAAGTTCATGTGCTTGAGCAACTGACGTGCTTGGGTTTGTAAGTCTCTTGCTCTTTGATTCCCGTATTGCTGTGGCTAAGCAAGCCTTCATTTCTCCACCTGCAAAATACAGATAACAAAGGCACCTGCTTGGTAGACCTGTAATAGAAATATATGAGACAATACATATTAAGGTACCTTGTACAGCACCTGGTGTATAACAAGCTATAAATATGATACAGTTCTTTTCATGCTGACTATTAATAGTAAACTACAGATAAGCATACCAAAATCCTTGTTCAGAGTTTAAGGTCTTCTTAATGTAATACCTGACTTTAAACAAAACCACTGATCGAGGTCCTTAAGAGACAACAGAGGCTCTGGGGATACAAGAACAAGCAAGGGAGAAACTGAACACAGACAAAGAGACACAGGCATAGTCCTAGACATCTAGAGTCTAGAGGAAAAGACACCTGTCAGTCAGAATGTGGAGTGCCAGAAAGTGTTAGTTGAATGAACGGTAATTGTAGGATTCCTGTTAAGATAGGTAAGGATCCAGCACACAAACTCAAGATGATGTATATACACACACGTACATTTCCACTGCCACAGGTTTTTGCCATAGTTTTCATTTTGTGATCATGGACAGCATTTTTAGGATGATTTTTCCTCTTACACACACAGGTTGGATAGAGATGTGGAAGTGGAAGATTTCCAGCGCTATTCTGAAAAAGTCCACACTTCACTGTACGAGTGTCCCATTGAGTCGTCGCCACTGTTCCTCCTTCACAAGAAAGGAAAGAACTCCTCAAAACCTAAAACAAATAAACAGGTAACCGCTACCACCGTGCGGAAGTCACAGTTGCCCTCGTGCTCTGCATGTACAACTCCGGGCACGGTTGCTTTGTAGAACCTGCTCTCGCTGATGTGTGTGCTCACATGGAAGAGGGTTCTTGCAGCGGCTTACCAGATGTGCTGCAACCAAGGGTTGCTCTCAGAGGAGCTGGGTCAGCTGTTTACTTCCACTTCTAATGGTTTTTCATTAAAGGCAATCAAAGTAGCGCTGCTCTTAACAGTGTCTGCGTGTGCATGTGTGCGTGCGTGCGTGCGTGCGTGCGTGCGTGTGTGTGTGTGTGTGTGTGTGTGTGTGTGTGTGTGTGCAATGTTCAGCACTATAACTGTCTACTATAATCTACTTTCAGTAATAATTCTAAGCCTTTGTCGCAGTCCTGAAAATCTTTAAAGTTTGTTTTACCTTCTCAACCTTTGTGTTCCTCCCCCTACATGTGGATGAGAACTCTCCTTCTTTAAATACTGAGCTGTAAAATTTCATCTCTGACCCCTGTTCTTTCTTATTTACTCATGCCCATTATTTGGTTCCATTACAAATGAAAGCCCCGGTCCCTTCCCATTCTCTTAGTATAATACTCCCTGTCTCCTTCTTGGTGCGGTTTTAGCAGTGCTTTGTCAATGCTACTGCAACAGCTTCCACAAGGGTTCCTTGTTTCACTTCTTTTTTTTTTTTTTTTTTTGGTTTTTTTGAGACAGGGTTTCTCTGTGTAGTTTTGGTGCCTGTCCTGGATCTCGCTCTGTAGACCAGGCTGGCCTCAAACTCACAGAGATCCGCCTGGCTCTGCCTCCCGAGTGCTGGGATTAAAGGCGTGTGCCACCACTGCCCGGCCTTGTTTCTACTTTGTTCCTTCACCATCTGTTCTGGGCACAGCATCCAGACCCGTATGTATGTAAACCATACCAGGCACTCCTCTAATCAAAGTGCTCCCACCCCCAGTGCACTCAGGAGGAAAGCCAGGGCCCCTACAGTTCCTGCCAGGTCCTGTGTGATCAGCACACCTTCTGCTCTGTTCATCTCTTCCCCTTGCTCGCCTCACTCACTCTTCTCCCCCACCAGCCCGGTACCAAAACTGGCCACCTTAGCCCCTACCTTAGAGTGTTTATTCAGCTTCTTCCGTCTCCCCTTCCACTCTCCTCTCAGATCTCAAATCTGCACAGTTCCTCAGCCCCCCTCTAGGGACCTCTCATTTACTCAGTGAGACCTACCTTGGCTGCCTATTCTGTACCGCAGCCTACCTCCTGCCTCTCACCAGTACTATCCATAGTTCTGCCTTTTTCTGGTTGTTCTTTTTCCCATGCGGGATAAAGTGTAACTTACCAAGCTTCATGTAGATTATGAAGATGTGTCTTCAGTAGCTGCCAAGAAAAACATGCCACCTCTGTCTTAAATGTTTGTTTGTTTGTTTGTTTGACACAGGTTTTTCTATATGTAACCCTGGCTGTCCTGAAACTCACTCTGTAGTCCAGGCTGACCTTGAACTCACAGAGATCCACCTGCCTCTTCCTCCCCAAAGTGCTAGAATTAAAGGCATGTGCCACCATACCCAGCCCTGATTTAAATTTTTATCAAATTTGCATTAAAGGGCTTGGATTATAATAATTTGTTTTCACAATCACTTCCTCTGAGTGCATAGTTGAATAAATTTTTAGAATAGATTCCAGGAGATTAGAATTACTGGATCAAGGCAAATCATTGCATCAAGCCACAAGAATATATTATAGAGATTCAGCTGTATATAATAAGCTACACCTTGACTGACCAAGGTGTCCTTCCAGAGGAAGCCATTTATCAAGGAATATTTGGTGTTATTTATCTTATTAATACATATCAGCTGTCTTCTGCTATGAAATTCTTGTGCACCCATATACAACTAGGCCATATTGGCAAACAGCTAAGCTTCTCAGACCTACTGCTGATCCACTAGGTAACTAATGCCCCTGCAGGGCCTAGGAGATAGGCGAACTGTAGAGGCATAGCTTTGTTTCTTGTGCAAATGAAGCTCAGACCATCCCTTGCCTTCAAGCCTGGTAGCACTGCAGAGCTATTGACTCGGGACAATAGGGCTATTTTGCATAACCAGGTGCAGTAAGGATTGGAGCAGAATTCCAGAGGCAAGCAGAGCCAAGTGGCCAGAGAGAAGAGAACAAGGAGAATTTCTGTAGATGGTGAGCAGAGCTGCTGCGTGGCTAGGAGAGAAAGGACAAGGAAGTTTCTATAGATGGTAGACAGAGCCACATGGCCAGAGAGAAGAGAAAAAGCCAGAGTTTCTGTAGATAGTAAGACAGATCTTTTGTAGAGTTTTCTGAGAGCCAAGAGTAAGGAGCAAGGAAAGAAAGATGGAGGATGAAGGAACAGAGGATGAAGATGAGGTCGAAAGCATAGGAGCTTAGTTATTACTAGGGCTATGAGGGGACAGGAAGAGAAGGAACAAAGAGGAACTGAGTGTCAAGACAGAATCGAAGCTGTATAGATAGAATTTTGTCCTAGAGAAATAAAGTAAATGGATATAGAGCATAGTGTACATAGATTCTTTTCCCTCAGATAACCCCACGCCAGATGTAGCATCTTCCCTAGGACTCTGAGAGGAATCTTCTCAGGGCAAGTCCCTGGGAAAATTCTGTTAAATAATGTTCCCAAAGAGGTAACACTAATTTTATATTTCTCCATAAGTCCTTGAGAAGACTGGTCTTAAAAAACTATGTTCCAGGCTTAAAGGGTTTTTTTTAGCATTTTAAGATACGCTTTAAGATGAACTGGGAAATTTTCATATGTAACATAATAGTGCACAGTTTGTTCACTGATGGGGTCACTATGGGTATCTGGCCAACCACTCTTTTCTGAGAACTGACTCCCTACCCACTGTCTAGGTCCTGTGGTTTAGGACTGTGACACCCACTTCCCTGGATATAGGTGATTGGACCAGTATGTATCCCCTGAACTGAGCAGGACTAGAAAATCATCTTCTTTGTGAAGGAACCCAAGGAAGCTGTTCTGATCATTGACTACAGATCCTGTAAGCTTTAGAGCACTGTGTCAGCCATGGACAAAGAAAGGGGCTTTCTAGAAAGAATAAAAGCCAGAAATTTTCCCTGAAGAGAAAAGAGAGAGCAAGAGAGAGAAACAAGAGAAGGAGAGAGAGAGAGAGAGAGAGAGAGAGAGAGAGAGAGAGAGAGAGAGAGAGAGAGAGAGAGAGAGAAAAGAGAGAGAGAGCGCGCACTGAGATACCAGAAACCTCCACAAAGCAAGCACCTAGATTCTGTCCAGTCCCGAATTCCTGTTTAGGACCCTACTCTACTATGTCTTCTCTTGGACTGCCTGAGAAATCCCCTTGTTTTATCACAATTGCCTGCTTTTTCTTTGCTCACTCAACTAGTTGCTGTTATCTGTCCCACATAAAATGGTGATGAATTAAAGTTGATACCACTAGCAGGGTTGTAACTCATGTGCTCTAAAAGAAGGAGATCATCCTGGCAAAGGCAAGATATGAAAGGGTTCCCCAAGAATCCCCATGCATGTACCCATAAAGACAGTAAGCTGAATGTCTTTATTGTATAGCAGTAAGTAATTCAGCTATAACTGGTCTTTTTCATCATTATCAAGAGCATAAATCCACAGAAAATTGAGAGAATTTGGTTGCTGTACAGAAAGATATTAGAGTTCATTCAGTTTTGCAGCAGAGAAGGAACAGCAAGTTCTTCTACCTATTCTCCAAGCCCCCACACTGAAACAGAGGAAGGCTGGTCAGTTGGTACAGCCACAGTCCATGTCGCGCTATGCTTGCTCAGCCTAGGGGCCCAATTTAGTTCTTTAACTGAGTGTGAAAGAGTGAGATCCCTTCCACTGAAACAGGAGGGTGGGGAAGATCCCTAACTCCTAACCCCTTCCATTTTCCAAGCCTTATACAAAGCATCTCTATCAGGCCCCCCTCCTTGAGACAAGCATGCCTATGTTTCCCATTGTAGGATTCTGACAAGACTAGACTATAATGAGGGTTTGGAAGAAACTTGTAAGGCAAATTGCTAAACGGTCTTATTAATAAAAAACCCAAAGCCAGATATTGGGGTAAAAAACTGAGAGATCAGAGGAATAGGACAAGCCACAGCCAACCTCACCTCACCAATTCCTCAGCTTCCAAAGAGACCTACTTCCTATATACTCACACGTATATGCCTTTCTGTCCCTGCCCTCTTACTTCCTCTCTCCACCCAGCTACATCACTTCCTCTTTCTGCCCACCTCTATCACTTCCTGCCTATCTGCACAGACCTCCAGACTTCCATGGTTAGTACTGGGATTAAAGGCATGTGCCACCATGCCTGGCTCTGTTCCCTGTGTGGCCTTGAACTCAGAGATCCACATGGATCTCTGCCTCCCAAATGCTAGGATTAAAGGCACATGCTACTATTGCCTGACTTCTATGTTTAATATAGTGGCTGGCTTTTTCTTCTGATCCTCAGATAAGCTTTATTGGGGTGCACAAAGAAAATATCACCACAGAAACTTCTTAATCTGCATTAGAGCCTCACTTTTGGTCATTCTTGGCTTGAAACTGTACTTGTTTTTTTTTTTTACTCTTTTGGCTCTATGCTCTTTGGGACCCTGCCACCCAGCTCCCAAATAAATACGTACAGAGACTTATTATTACTTAAAAATGCCCAGCCTTAGCTTGGCTTGTTTCTAGCCAGCATTTCTTAAATTATCCCATTTATCTTTTTTTTTTTTTTTTTTTTTTTTGGTTTTTCGAGACAGGGTTTCTCTGTGTAGCTTTGCGCCTTTCCTGGCCCATTTATCTTTTGTCTCTGGACTTTTACCTTTTTCTATTTCTGTATACCTTTCATTACTTCTTACTCCATGGCTTACTGTGTAGCTGAGTGGCTGGCCCCTTGTGTCCTCCTCTCTTCCTTTTCTCATTATTTAATCTCTCCTCCCAGATTTCTCCCTCTATTTATTCTTTTTGCCTGCCAGCCCTACCTACCCTTTCTCCTACCTTGCTATGGGCCGTTCAGCTCTTTGTTAGACCAATCAGGTGTTTTAGACAGCTAAAGTAACACAGCTTCACAGACCTAAACAAATGCAACATAAAAGAATGCAACACATCTTTGCATCATTAAACAAATGTTCCACAGCATAAACAAATGTAACACATCTTAAAATTATATTCTACAACATAAAACGATGGTAATTATTTGTAGGTGAGCATATGGACCCCAAACTAAAGATAATTAGGTGCATTTCCTCCATCAGAAGGGAAACTTGGCCTCTAGCAATGAATCACTGAGTCCTATGAACTTTGTGAGGAAGGAAAGGGGGTGCTGGGATCGGATAGGCTTTCCTCTAGGACATTGTTAGTCTTTGAGCCCCATCTCCCTTTCTCCAACTCAGCTCCCACTATGAGACTCTCCACTGCCAGAGTCTTTAGAAGAGCTGCTGCCCTGGGACCAGCCCTGGCACAGCCCATCTGTACCTAATCTGGATTCCAAGGATAGTTATAGAACAGCAGTGAGTTTCTTAGAGGTTGCTTTGCTCATATGAGATTAAGAGTTGTATGCCATTCTTTCTAATCAGCGTGGTGTTTCCAGAAACCTCACATCACTTTGTCCTGCTGGTTAAAAAAATAAATAAATAAACCTTCAGATAAACCTTCCCAGAACAACTGTGGGTTTGGTTGGGGGGGGGGGGGGCTTTGTTTGTTTGCTTGTTTGTTTGTTTTTTAATATGTGAAGATCTGACACTTCAGCAGGAATTTGGGAGAGGGTAAACAAGCACACTCAATAATACTGAACGTCTTGCCTAGCTCTCCAGCCCTTCTTGAGTGGGTCAGATCTGACCACTCCCTGCTTTAAAACCTGTGTGGCTCCTCATTGCCTAAAAACAAAACTCTACCTCTATCCCATCATCTAAAGATGCCCACCACATAGCACCCACGGAATGCCCACTACATAGCACCCACAGAATGCATGCAGGAACATTGATTTTCTTTTATCTCCACCTCTACCCATCCAATAAATGTTTGCTTTGAATAGTGAATAAATTATTACATACTTGATTTTATTTACACTTTTATTGCCTTAGAAATAGACTACATAATCATTAAATATTATCCAATAGTTTCACAACACTACATTTCAGTATCAGCAGGGCAATTTGAAAGGCATAACAGATCATCAAAGAAAAGAATTATATTTTAAAATGCTGTTTTATATTGAGTCTATCACACAAAGTTTCTTTACATAGTCTGTTGCCAAAAAATAACCCTAAATATTTTCCAGATTTTTTTAAGATTTATTTATCTTATATACATGAGTGTTCTGACTGTATGCATGTCTGTGCACCATGTACACGTCTGGTGCCCAAGGAGATCAGAAGAGGTCATCAGACCTCGTGGAACTGGAGCTAATGACTGCTGTGAGCTGTCGTGTGGGTACTGAGAACCAAACCCAGGTGCTCTGGAAGTGAAGCCAGTGCTCTTAACTACTAACCCACTTCTCCAGCCCCAATCTCTCAACTTTTTACATAGCGTATATAAATAATACTGTATGTTAATATGATGTTGCAGCTATGTGAAGATTTTATTGACTGATTCTCCCAAGGCTATTTTATTGGTAACTATTTTATACATTGATCTTGAGTGACAGAGCAGTTGTCTCTAAAGCTGTACTTACATGTGATTTTACAATCATGGACTAGAATTCTGGGTCTGCTAACGTGCTATGTGGTTACTGTTGCTGTTGCTCGTTTATATGATGCTAGAAGGAAAAGAAAACGTAACCTGATATTTCATGAACGGGTAACTCACGAGTAACAGCCACTTTGCTAATTCCGTGTTCTTATTAAGGGTAAAGACGTCACGTGTTAATTCTGTTACTGGTTGTGCCGCTTTCAATCTCTCCACTTCACTTCTTTCCTTCAGGGAGAGAAAAATAAGGATGAACCTTCTTCATGGGATCCTGTTGGCCTGAAGTTTCCAGAACGGAAGGCTCCAAGAGACTCTCACTGCCACCTGTCCAGCAGCCCCAGAACAATAGAACATGCCTATCAATACGGAGGCACGGCCAACAGCCGCCAAGAGTTCGAACACGTACAAGGAGACTTCGGTGAAAAGTAAAGGAGTACACTGCCTTCTGGGAGCCTCGTGCCGTGCTCTGTCCTCTTTGTCACCGCCACTTTCCTCCGACCTTTCCTTTCTATGTCTTCCTAATCCTGTCATTTTTTTTCTTGTCAAACTATATACTAAACAATACGTGATTCCTTCTTTCCAAGAAATAGTGCTCACATTTTCTCTCCAAATGGACAGCACATAGAACAGCATTCCTGCAGTTTAACAAGGTTGCTCGAAGAAGAGGCATCTTAATTGGGGGAGTTCCAAATGGCCCATCTGCTGACTTGACATCCCCTCCCCTCCGTCACAGAGATGGCATTCAGATTGTGAATGAGCATGCACCTAAACTTCTAGTGATGGAGAGACCCAGAAAATACAAATGTTCTTGTCCACCTACAGCCCTCAGCTGCCTCAAACCCCATTAATTCTTCACAAGTCCCGAATGACTCCATGTTATTAAAGATTACTTTTCATAGTGTTTATGTACCCAGCAGGCAAAATTGGTGTTTTTGTATTCTTCACGAAGGAGACTTAATAAACATGACTTACCCACACGTGGAGCTAAAGTTCTAGGCAGGTTTCTTCACACACATATTTCCACTCCCTTGGGTGGCTGTGTTTGACATGTGAAACTTGTCGATAGTATAGACTATAGTATAGACCCTTCTACTCCAAGGGACCTTAGTCTGTGATTTATGTAGTATATAAACAATAGTTCTGTGAAATTTTCTCTATGCATGTTAATTACTCCTTGCTATTTATCCACAGAGATAAGTTAATATAACATGTTAATTTTTAGTGTTTACTAATTTTATTAGATATGATTCTCTAGAGCAGTGGTTCTCAACCTGTGGGTCAAGAGCCCTTTGAGGGTCAAATGACCCTTTCACAGGGGTCGCCTAACACCATAGAAAAACAGATATTTACATTATGATTCATAACAGTAGCAAAGTTACAATTATGAAGTAGCAATGGAAATAATTGTATGGTTGGGGTCACCACAGCATGAGAAACTGTGTTAAAGGGTCACAGCATTGGGAAGGTTGAGAACCACTGCTCTAAAGGAGCTGATAGAATGAATATAAAGAGATAAAAAGAGGATTTGTTAGAGTGACTTACAGGCTGTGGTCTGGCTAGTAAAGCAATGGCTGTCTCCCCACAGAAGGGCAAAGAACCCAGTAATTGTTCCACCCATGAGGCTGGATGTCTCAGCCGAGTTTTGATCTATGTCCCAGTCCCAAAGAAGTAGATTCTAATATCAACAGAGGAAGACCTCTGCAGCAGGGTAGATGAACTTACCAGCAAGACTTAGAGCAGACAAAGAACCAAAGCTTCCTTCTTCCATGTCCTGTTACCTCAGCAGCCTCTAGAAGGTGTGGCCCACATTTATGGTGGTTTTTCAGACCTCAAAAGATCCAGATTTAGGGTGGGTCTTCCCACCTCAAATAGTCCAACCAAGAAAAATCCCTCACAGATACACCCAGCTGCTTGAGTTTTAGTTAATTCCAGACATAGTCAAATTGACAACCAAGATTAGCCATCACACTAATTTTCAAAGCAAAGACACCATAAGATCCACAAACAAGACAAGACTTTGTTAAATGTATAACAGACCTCTAGAAAAAAGGAAAGATGCATGTGCATGGGGTCTTCTGGGCCTGAAATTTCTAGAATAGGTCTAGAGAAGAATTTGCATTTTTGAAGTAACCAAGCCTACCCAATAAAATCCATTAGCTCATAGTCAGGAATAATTCGAGTGAAGCTGTTTGGGACTAGATAGGATGACTATTCTTCCTTGGACTGTATTACTTGGAAATTTTATCTTGAAATATTATTCCCAGTCTCACTTTACATATATGACTTCTCTTTTCCTTGACCAGATCTCAGTTTTCCATTCGTCTAAAAACCCGTTCTTCACATGGGATGATTTTCTATGTCTCAGACCAAGAAGAGAATGATTTCATGAGTCTTTTCTTGGCTCATGGCCGCTTGGTCTTCATGTTTAATGTTGGCCACAAGAAACTGAAGATCAGAAGCCAGGAGAAATACAACGATGGATTATGGCATGATGTAAGTTGGGTGCAGAGAGCAGCACTGTCAGCAAGAATTGGCCATTGCCCAGGGGAGTCACACTGATTCTACACTGTGGCCTGATAGAAACAGCCATGTCAAAATTCTGACGCTGTGCACCCAGAGTTCAATTTCAATAATTTATTAATTGCTTATTTTAAAAGTCTTCAACCATATATTAGATAGTCACAGGCTAATTGTAATTATTTTAACCAAAGTCCCAGTAATCATCATGAGCTAAAGTTCAGTTTCTAATGATTTTTTTTCCTTTCCCCCCACTTACCAGTAGGCTAAGTGCATAATTTTTGCCAACTATCACTGACTTTCAAAAAGTAATCTGTGGGAGGTATGAAGCGAGTAAACCACTTGGAAGACAGGCTCTTCCGGTGGGGAGTACCTAAACACTGGAGGTAGCCAGTGAGTGTGGAGCGGCTCTTAGAGTCCACTGTACAAGGTGTGTTACAGTTAACTGTAGAATGTGGCTGGTTGTAGAAGGATTTTTCTTTGGGCCACCAGTTCACAAACAACAACATGGAGACATTATTAATTATGAAAGCCAAGCCTTAGCTTAGGCTTGTTCCTAAGTAGTTCTTATAACTTAAATTAAGCCATGTTTCTTTAATCTATGGTCTGTCACGTGGCTCCATACCTCATCTCTCCGTACCACCCATCCTGCTTCTCCCACGCTGGCTAGGGACTCTGCCTTCTCCCCCCCTTCCCCCCCCTCTCTCTCCCCCCAGAAGCCCTGCCTATCTCTCCTGCGCAACTGCAACTATTGGCTGTTCAGCATTTCATTATACCAATCACAGTAATACACCTTCACACGGTGTACAAATAGCCCACAACAGCTGGTCAGCTAGGAGGAGGTTCCTAAAGCACCCTGCCAGAAATATAACCCGTACTCAGAGATGGAACCTATAGCTTTAGGCCATTCAACCTAGAGATAAGAAAATAATTGAACACTTGCCCTAATGCATGAAGTGGTAAACCCAAGGATAGCCAGAAAAAAAAAAAAAATACATAAAGCAAGGAGGCCTAGAGACAGTTGTAAAGACGTCTGCTCCAGGACAGAGAATCAAGGAATAAAGTTAATGACGCTCGAAGAACAGGATAGCCGAAAGCCCACTAAGAGGAGGGGAGAAAGGCTGCTGACCTTCAGAGACGGGGTCACGGTTCTGAGAACCTTCTGTGCCTTCCCACAGCGTTGCAATACCAGGGTTAGGAGGGTGGACAACACAACCTTCCCCCAGTTTGGGGCCATCACTAAGCCGGGCTATTCTCCTCCTCTCTATCCAGGTGATATTTATTCGGGAAAAGAACAGTGGCCGACTGGTCATCGATGGTCTGCGAGTCCTAGAAGAAAGCCTTCCGCCAAGTGGGGCTGCCTGGAAAATCAAGGGTCCCATTTATTTGGGAGGAGTGGCTCCTGGAAGGGCTGTGAAAAACATCCAGGTAAGCCAGCTGTGGCGAGACTGAGTCGCTGACCCTTGAACCGGAAGATCACTGATTCCAGGTCCTCATTTCACAGAGGAGGAAACTAGCAAAAGTGAAACGGGTTTTGCTGGAGAAGAAGCATCCTAGGCTGTCCCGTGGGCTTTTCCTGTCTGCCCTCGGACATTACAAAGTCAGCTGTCACCTTTTGATTTTAAAATAGAAGTGAGATGAGGGCATCTCATTAGTTCTGCAAGTTCCTATAATTTTATGTAAATTATAAAGACCAGAGAACAAGTCATTCCACTATATTACTGAGTGGGAAAAAACAATCAAAAAAACCCTGCTGCTCATTTAAATTCAGCTCCATTTTTTTTCCTTCTCACATATAATTTTTAAATATGCAAGGAATGTGGGTATAAACGGAAGGACTGAGAATATAAGAAACATTTTTGTAAATTGAATTGTAACTATTACATATTTTTAAAATGTTTCTCAGTGAAAGGAATGTATCAAAGGACTTAATTTATCTAGACACAGATTTGATGTTATCACAGTGTCAGTACAATGTTAAGATCCTAGAAAAGGCGGTTCACAGTGTAATTGGACTTGAAGTAAACAGCCCCAATTCTGTGACAATCATTTTTCACCGTTTCCAACTGTAGTATAAAATCAGTTGTCTAAAAGTGACCCAAGTGCCATGTCCTGTAGTATGATTCACAACTATCGTAGTAGTATAGTTCATAATAATAGTATAAATAATGTAGTATAAATTCACAACGACCTGATGAGCTAATGAGGACAGTCCAGCAAGCTTCCTACCGTTTGTATAGAATTTTCCTCCACATCATGATCTTGGGCCCAGCTGTCATTCCTGGAGGCAAATGAATAACACTAAACAATCTTCGACTAGAAAACCACAGCTGCAACTTAACTTCGTCACAGCCTGTGGAAACATTTCCATGGCTTAATCACTACACGCTGATGTTACGAAATACAAAATTCCAGCCTCGATGAATTAGTTAAAAGTAATTACCTGGAGCAGCAATATTGATCATTCAGAAAGGTAGAATGAACAAGGGGTGTCTCTTCCTCTCAAGACTCACTGGTTTGCTTTCCCATGGTGTATCTAGCGCTGGGCGAGGGGATTTGATGTAACCTCTTCTTCTTCCTTCAGATTAACTCCGTCTACAGTTTCAGCGGCTGCCTTGGCAATCTGCAGCTCAATGGTGCCTCCATCACCTCAGCCTCTCAAACATTTAGCGTGACCCCGTGCTTTGAAGGGCCCATGGAGACAGGAACTTACTTTTCGACAGAAGGAGGCTATGTGGTTCTAGGTAATGTGACTGCTCTGGTGTGATTATGGTCGGCCCCAGCTAAACTCGAGTTAAAGCTTGCTCCCCCGGGGCAGCACATCCAGAATGGGGGCCTGTGAGAGGTGATTCGGTCATTAGAAAGATGAATGCTGTTCTCGTATGAGTGACTGTTCACTCTCTGAAGACATGGTGTTCACCATCAGAGTGAGTTGTATAAAGAAGCCTTGGCCCCTCTCCTCTCTCTGTGCACACACACATCCACACACACCCTTCCACTTCTGCAGTAAGAGTCTCAACAGATGCTGCCACCATGCTCCTATACTTTTCAGCCTCTGGGACTGAGCCAAATAAACCCCCTTTCTTTATAAATCAACCAGTGTCAGGTGTCCTGTTATAGCAACAGATGCAGACAAGAATGTGTGTTGAAAGCAGGAGTCCTGAAATGCTTTTTTCCTGGAGATAGTCAACAGGGAATTTTAAGCCCAAAGTTAAAATTTAATAATGCCAAGCTCATCTCTGTAAGATCCCTCATTCCTGTAAGGTCCCTCATTCCTGTAAAGTTCCTCTTTCCTCATAGACCACTGTGATCTCCTTTACTGTTTCAAACTAAATTTGCAGCACCAACCATTGTTGCTTTTGTTGGCCAAACTTCTGGGTGCAGACCATTTTGATGCAGAACTTCCTGCACTGCCCTGTGACCTGGTCCATGTCAGCTCTTGGCCACCTTATTCCTTGAAGTTTGCTTGTTTGTTAGTATGAACTATGGTCCCCACTGAAGGAAATTACATTCCCTCCCTCTTGCTGCTCTGAAACCCCAGTACAACACTGTCTTTCAGAGATCTTATTCTGAAGATTTTCTCCCAACCATTACTGCCCTGCTCATGCATTCAGCAGCTTTTATTGCACACCACCTGTACGGCAGTCTGTGTGCACACCACCTGTACAGCAGTCTGTGTGCACACCACCTGTACGGCAGTCTGTGTGCACACCACCTGTATAGCAGTCTATGTGTGCACACCACCTGTATGGCAGTCTGTGTGCACACACCACATGTATGGCAGTCTGTGCGCACACCACATGTATGGCAGTCTATGTGCACACCACCCGGACGGCAGTCTGTGTGCACATCACCTGTACAGCAGTGTGTGTGCCAGGTGATAGTCTGTAACAGTTCCAAATACAAAAGAAATCCTAGGAGACTATACCCAACCTCCATCTAACCCACAGCAACAAGGATCCTATAAATATAAAGGATTAATCCTTCTTAATGATCCAATCCCTTTAACAGGTTCAAAAAAACAGCCATTAGGGATTTTGCACAACCTCTGAAAAAGAACCATGATGTCACCAGGTACACTTTCTTACACAGCCACTCATGTCCAATAGAATGTGACTGGAGGCAGTTGCCCTCTGTCTACCTCAGGATTTTGCTTTCCTTCGCTGCCCAGTTCCATTTGTTCCTACTAAAACATACGCCCGAGTTTCTTAGTCTTTAAAGAATTCCAAAGTTTGGACAGTTTGAAATGTGTAACCAAGTGTATAATTTATGTCTGTTCCTTGAGCATTGTCTAATACCAGGAGGCTGGGTATGGTGGTGCACATCTTTAATCTCAGCACTCTCAGGATCTCCATGAGTTCGAGGCCAGCCTGGTCTACATAGCAAGTTCCAGGCCAGCCAGGGCTACGCAGAGAAACTCTGACCAAAAGCAAGAAGAAAGAAAAAAAATTATTGGGAAGTAAATTGTAAAGTTATTTATGAAGTAATATGTCAAGTAGACACTATTAAAATGCCTAGATTTGCAACAAGCCTTTAAATACCTGTATATGTATGGGTGTGGGGTATGCACATGAGTGCAGGTGCCAGAAGAAGAGGTCTGGTCCCATGGAGCTGGAGTTACAGATGGTTGTGAGCTGCCCAGGAACTGAACTCTGAAGAGTAGCACATGCTCTTAACTGCTAAGTCATCTCTCCAACCCCACAGCTACTTTTTTTTTTACAGCTACTTTTTTTTTTAAGATTTATTTTATGTGTATGAGTGTTTGCCCACCACATGCATGCCTGGTGTGCACAGAATCCAGAAAGGGTACTGGATCCCTTGTGAGTCACTGTATGCATGCTGGGAATTGAACCCAGGTCCTCTGAAAGAGCAGCCAGTGCTCTTAACCACTGAAGCCATCTCTCCACCTCCAGCCCCACCCCCACTGGGCTCTTCTTAATAAGCAATGTCTTAGGTCACCACAGTAACAGTTTCTAAATACTAGCACCAGTTAATTTGGGGGTTAAAATTGTTTTAAAATACAGCTAACCAGACCTCTCCAATGACTACAATATGATGTTTATCTTCTGAGCCCTTCTAGGCAGGGCTCCCCATCCTCCATGGGGAACCAGCTAGGCATACCCATGGAACCATCCAGAGCCGCTTCTAGGGCTCTCCAAGTTTTCTAGCCTCTGTATATGGCTTCAGGTTATAGCTCTGCCCAGATTTTCCTGCTCTCCTTTCTTTTTTAATTATGTATGTGTGATATGTGTCTTCAGATTCCATTCTTTGCCCAAATTGCCCTACCCTCCTCACTTTTATTTATTACTGTGTGTGTGTTATGATGGGGGGGCACATGCCACAGCACATGTGTGAGATCACAGGACGATTTTGTGGGGTTGGTTCCTTCCTTCCACCTTTACATGTGTTCGAGGGATGGAACTCAGGTTGGCTGGCTTGGACAGCAAGTGCTTTACCTACTTAGCAACCCTGCCAGCCCCACCGCTCTCTTAAAAGAGTAAATGGTTCTGTGACCTTGAATGTCAGTGCCCTGAACTCTCACAGCATATGGAGTGCTTTTAGTGTGCTGTCATCATAAAATCACACCATAGCTAGAAATTTTATTTTTCTCATCTTGGTAATTCTATTTCTCTCTGCAGATGAGTCTTTCAATATTGGATTGAAGTTTGAAATTGCATTTGAAGTCCGTCCCCGGAGCAGTTCTGGAACCCTTGTCCATGGCCACAGTGTCAACGGAGAATACCTGAATGTACACATGAAAAATGGGCAGGTAGTGTCCTGAGAAATAACAGTCTATCTTGTCTAACCTGGAATGCTGATGTGAAGCAGCAGATGTATTTCACAGGATTATTTCATCAGTCTTTCTAATGGAAAAAAGAGGAAAATTGAACATGAGATTTAAGTGTGCACAATGCAGGTGTTCACATTCATATGCTGAGGATTGATTAGAACAGAGTCATGGCTGGGCCGTGGTGGTGCACGCCTTTAATCCCAGCACTTGGGAGGCAGAGCCAGGCAGATCTCTGTGAGTTTGAAGCCAGAGGCCAGCCTGTTCTACAGAGTGAGATCCAGGACAGGCACCAAAACTACATGGAGAAACCCTGTCTCAAAAAACCGGAAATAAATAAATAAATAAATAAATAAATAATAGAACAGAGTCATGAAAATATGGCAAACTACCAAAAATTACCAATAACAGCATGGCATTTTAATAAAAGAATTAGAAGAAAACTTTTTAGCAAATAGAAGTAAAAATATGTCCACTTTCCAACATTCACAAATGTGAAATCATCTTTCTAAATATTTATATGCTTATCACAGATGTGTGTATATATACATACATGCATATCATTCTCAGTTACTAGAAGTTTGTATTATGTTATAATTAAACACCACATTCACCCTAAGATATTACTAAAGAATATTCAGGAACATATTCAAATAAGTTTAAAGGGAGAGACTATTTTCATTATGCCTCAAACTTAATATAACCACGTTTTTATTTGGATTATAATGCACTCAATTAAGGCATAAAAAATAAAATAGCTTTCATAAGACTCTGAAATGAATCCCCAGCATATTTGTGTGTGATATTACATATGCATATCATATACATTATATATTAGTGTTATATATTATTTTAGCAAATAATATATACTGTATATATTATACATATTAGTTTCTAGGTATTGGGTACTATTCTAAAAGATTCATAAGAGTGTATTGACTTAGGCCTCCTATCATCTCAAGGATGTATATAGTACTTTATATCTGAGAAAAATGGGGCAGAAAGTAGATAAATGGAAGCTAAGCAGTTTGGCTTGAAAGTCCATTCTCTTCAACAGTATCTTTTATTTTTCCATTTCTAATTTAAAAAATTTTTTTCATTCAATGTATTTTGATCATGATGTTCTCCTCCCTCAACTTCCCCCAGATCCTCCCACCTCTCCCCCCCCACACCCAATTTTGTGTTCTTCTCTCTCTTAAAAACAATGGAAAAGCAAACAAGCAAAAGATCAAGAAGACAAACTTGCCAGAGAGAGAGAGAGAGAGAGAGAGAGAGAGAGAGAGTCCACAAAAGTACATTGAGTTTGTTTTGCACTGGCCAACTACTCCCAGGCACAGGGCCTGCCCTCCTGTGTTGCTGGAGAGCTTCTCTCCAGCTCCCAAGTCCTGCCAGTCTCCGAGCTCCCAAGTCCCGCCAGTCTCCGAGCCCACTTCTAAAATAAACACACAGACGCTTACATTATTTAAACTGCTTGGCCATTAGCTCAGGCCTATCATTGTCTAGCTCTTACTCTTATATTTAGCCCATTTCTATTAATCTCTACTTTGCCACGTGGCTCGTGGCTTACCGGTACTTTACATCTTCCTTCTCCTCGCTGCGGCTCCAGCCAGTCTCCCCTCTCACCTTCCTGTTCCTTCTCCTCTCTTCTCTGTTAGTCTCACCTATACTTCCTGTCTGGCTACCGGCCAATCAGTGCTTTATTGATACAGAGTGATATCCACAGCAGACACACTTCCTCCAACAAGGCCACACTTTCTTACTTTTCCCAAGGA
>CABHPH010117305.1:0-39674 GCA_902168325.1 Peromyscus nudipes | reverse complement strand
TGGAAATTCCCTAGGCTTGACACACTAAGCAGATAAGCTAAGAAGAAAAGATGGATGCTAAGACAGATAGACACAGGTTATTTTAAAATGACATTGTGAGGCCTTTCAATTCCAAAGGTCAAAAATAAAAATATTCATTAATTATCACCACATTCTCTACAATGCATCATTTAGTTCTGACTATGTTTGTGCATGTATGAAAAAAATATAAATTCACTAAGAAATAGTATTTCTTTTGGAATATCCTGGAGCAGACATGGTGCTGCAGGAGGAAAAATAAAGAAGAGTGGGATTATATAAGTACAGTACACATGTGAGAAATGCTCGTCTACATCAAAGATACATACACATGTATGCATATGTATTTTGATACATACCTATATATTTCTACCTCGAAATGTGTGTCAGAAGGAGGCACATATGCATACACATACAAAACCATTTATACATATATGAAAGTAATTGATATGGTTAAACACATATCATGGAGATATTGTGACATTGCACATCTTAGATCAAGAAAGGAAATCAGAGTTTTCTCTCAGGTGTCAGTAAAGAGTTATTTGTTCATCTTCGTGGCCAAGGGGGCTCCCATAGACCCCCACCGGTGATTCACAACCATTTCCAAACCAGGGTTACACCTCCTAATATGATGGTGATAAGCTATTATTGAATTTCCTACATACTTTATTCATCACAGAGCAGATATCCACATTGCACCTCATTAGAAGCTTCAGTGGGAATGACTACATGTGATAGGAATAAAACAGCATATAACTCCAGCAAGATCAAAATGCCTCATACTCATTAGCTACATGCCAAAAAACAGCACATGTAGAGAAGTCTGCTCTTTTCCTACTTTTGCCATACCGCCTATTTATAATAGCAGTTATCAATTACTTGCAAGCATTACGATTAATTGTATGAGGTGAATAAATGACCTACACTCCTATAAGGACCAGGAAACTGAGACTAGAATTGTCAGAGAGCCATAAAAATTATTTCTCTCATTCTACTGGAGTAATTGAAATAAAATGAGTCTAGAAGATATAGTGATAAACTGACAGATCTGGTTATCACTTGACCCTCATCAGAGAAATTTTTCTCGTATTAATTGGGAATTAACACAATGATATGCAGGGGACTCTTTCTATGAATCAGTAGAAGCTTTGAGTAAGTATGTTATGATGTTTAGTGCCTTTTTCATATAGCAGAACTAAAGCGTCATGTATCTGTGTTGAAAAGGTACTAGAAATATTCTAACAGATTCAGAGGTGAGATATCATCCCTTAAAGACCATGTTTTACAATCTCAACTTTCCTATCTGTCAGAGAAGTTCAGAATGTGAGTTTTCAGACACAAGATAAAGCGTTCCCAGGCACTAAATATTTTCTATGTGTCAAAAGGAATTGACAATGTCCACCAACATAGATAGTTTACCTCTGAGTCCCTAAATGGCAAAAGGATTATAGGAAATAAATTTCATGTGCTAATACTTATTGTCCACCCAGATACTCTAATGACAGAAAGGCTAGTGTCTGGAACAGTTATTGCTTGATACTTTCAGTGACTCTAGGTAACTGGATAAAAGTGGCAATACCATAGCTATTCCCACAGTGGATCTCCCTGCGATAGCAAAGACCAGGCCTGTCTTTTTCTGTGCCAGGTATTAAATCCTGAATTGGATTATCTTCTTTGCTTATAATGCAGCACTTTTAGACTGAGACTGGGATGTTACATCTTTAAAGAAGAGCTGTAGCTTCAGAAGCAGGATCCTACTCGATGAACAGGTGACAGGAGCAGAGGACTCAGAGCTGTGCTCCTGGGAATCAAACAATCCTGACTTTGCTAAACTGCATGGGCTCTGTCTCCTGTAGATGTCAGGAGCAGTCTGCCTTTTCTGGACCAATACAGAGTCGTGCTTTGGTTATACCTAGGTCCAGCTGTGTTTTTGAGTATAGCCAGATCCTGACTGGTAAGAAGCTGTACCTGTGACACTTTTATTAGCACTACTTTCCTGTGATTGAAGGACTTTGTGCTTTCAAATTGAGCATCACAGTTCCAGCAAAGGAGGCAAAACCTGTGGTAATCTTGGAGATCTCCATCAGAGATGTGTTTCCTTCCTCCTTCCCACCTAAATAAATGTCCATGTGCTGCCAACTGAAGCAGTGAAATTGAAAGTGAGCAAAAAAAAAAGGCAATTTATTCTGGGCTAACACTCCAATTATCATAAACAAAACAAAACAAAACAAACAGCCCATGCCAACTCGGAGGTCATCATATATCCATTGCTTGGGCCAAATTTTTGTCTACATACAGGAAACCCTTCCTTTCTACCTGCTGCTGGCTGACTGTGAGTCTGTGCTGCCAATTGCAGCTTTCTGCTAACAGTTTCTGGTATGTCATGTTATTTTCTCTACTGCAATGACAGATACTTGAATTATACCACTCCAAGAAATATATTTCTGATATATATATAAATGTATATATATATATATATAAGAATGACCAAAATAATATGCTATTTTCTAAATAGTAATGGTACATTTAGCCTTATTCTGAACATAGACAGTTTGGATACGGTATCTTACTTGGCCTAATGATTGTGTCATATTTTGAGGTGTTTGTATTATAATTTAATATTCATTATCCTTGTATACTTTTTATAATTTATCCTTTGTATTTATGCATTTAAGTGTGGTTTTACATATGTCTGCATGCATGTGGCATTCATTTTGGATTCAAATTTCCATAAATACTCAGAAAATTCTTTGCTCGTTATTCATATACAAATATAGATATTTGGAGAATATTCTAAAATTCTTTGCATTTCCCCTAGTAGAATTCTGCTTGAATCATCATTATCAATACTCTGTCTTTAATTCATACAGTTATTCTCTTTAGCATGACATCTGAGTTCTGGGAAAGCCCCTGTGTTGATTTTATTGTGGGGTCATCGATTAGAACATGGACAGACTCTCAGGGATAGCATACACGGGAAATTCTGCCTTTCCCTCTTCAACAGTACATTAAGTATTATAGGACACTCTGACAATATTTGTTTAATGATCCTGCTTCAGCATGTAGTAGAACATTGGTTTGCTTCATAACGAACAACTATGTATGCACACTCAGCTGATGCAAGGGTGCTAAAAGATCTATCAAATATTAGTTGCATACACAACTGTATTAGCAATGTCAGATTGACATAGTGTTTCACACAAGGAGAGAATTTGCCAAACATTTTAAACAAGCTGGCTAGGAATACTCCATGAGATTACTCACACAACATATCCCTCATGTCCTATGATTGGATGGTGATGCCTGGATGCTTGATTTTTCATATATGTTTTCTGGAATTAGAACCCAGGTAATCATATTTCCAAGCAGCCAGTTTGCTGATGGAGGTTCTACTGGGCTTTGCTTATTAGAAGCAAATAAGCTAAATACAACATAAAGGATATTTGTCAGAGAGCACACAGTTGCTCCCTAATGTAAGCACTTACCCAGCATGCTTCCTTATCTATAATAGGTGCTCATACTCACTGAGTTTCAACATTAGATTAGATACTTAAATTTCCAACAATAATTTGATCTCAAAAAATTATTATGGAGGCCAGTATGGGATCAGTCGACATGGACTTGTATCCTCCAGACCCATGTTCACACATGTGGAAAACATCTCCAAGATGTACACAACTATAGACAAAGGGTAACGTAATGATTCTCATCTCAAAAAATAAAATACAAGAAGTAAATTAAAAATAATGAGGAGAGAGGTAAAGTCCTTAGTGAATGTGTTTGTTTCTCATCTCCAGGATGGTGTCATGGAATCCCACACCTCACACCAAAGGGTTCTGTAAGGAACTCACCAGGTGCAGGTCAGTGAGTTGCAGATTACTTACACTGTTAGAAGACTCTGTGTTGGGGGTGTATGTAGAACATCATCAACAACAAGAAGCAAAAAAAAAAAAAAAAAACCATAACATGTAAAATGACAGCACAATCAATGGAACAACATAGTGTTATGGAATATTGTCTTAAAGTTTGTTGCTTTTATTTATGTTACATTTGTTTAAATCTGTGAAGCTGTGTTACTGTGCCTGTGTAAAATATCTGATGATCAAATACAGAACTGGCCAATAGCAAGACAGGAGAATGGATAGCCTGGGCTGGCAGGCAGAATATATATAGAAAGAAAAAACTGGAGAGAGGGGATATAAGATCTAGGAGCCAGAAAAGGAGTAAGACAACATGGGCCAGCCAGCCAACCAGCTACACAGCAAGTCATGGAGTAAGAGTAAGATTTGATATATATAGGATATAGAGATGATAGGATAAAAGGATAGATTAATGAATCTATTTTTAAAAAACAACTTGTTTAAAATGTTTTACATTGGTATAGATTTTAGTTTATGTTTAAAATGTTTTACATTGGTATAAATTTTAGTTTATTGATACAAACTTAAAGTTGATTTTGTTATACTGTGTGTATATTTCTACTTTTGTTTGAGGTATTATGTTTATGTAACTCATTTAAAATTGTAATAGATAATTAAGAAATAGATTAATAATTAGTCATCTATGATAATCATATTTGTAGCCATGTTAGTTAAGTCTTCTAGGTATACATAGATATATTTCAGATAGATAGGTAATCTTCAAATACTTCAAAGACCTACAGAATATGGCATTTAAAATGTTTTAAAAATTTAGATGTTCTGGACAATGAGACATGTCTGCTCCTGGCAGCACTGGATTTACTTCAGAGGAGGATGGACATCGAAGACACTCCATATGGAGTTTATCTTCACCTTGGCAAAAATAGCCATTTGGGCAAGAAACTGTTCTTGCCTGGACTGCTTGATCGACTGGACATGCAGGACCCATAGAAAGGTAACCACTGAACTTTGCTTGACAAAATGGTCCTTCAGGTTGCTGCTTTGCAGAGGAAACTGCCAGACATTCTACAGGACACAGAAAAAAATGATTGAGAGACTCTAGGCCTGTGAGCTGAAAACAGATGCTCCAACTTTACAAGAGAACTTTGAATGACTGTCCAGGCTGTCAGCTGTCTCTGTCTACCCTGCAAGACTCCCGAAAATTGCTTACATCTTCTCCATTTCTCAGGTAGTACTATATCCTTCTGAGGTCTTTGATGTGGTTGAAGACTAGATAGTTGTAATTTCCTCAGTTATGATAAAAGATAAGTTAGATATAAAACCTTAAACTCATAAATATAAGGATATATTTATGATATATATATATTATGATATAAAGATAGGATATCTTCTTTAATATTGTAACTATAATTGTTGCTCGATAATTCTTTTGTTATATGTAATTTTACTATGTTAAAGTTAAAACCTTCCTTTTTGAAAAAGAAAAAAAGGGGAAGTGCTGTGGATATCACTCTGTATCAATAAAGCACTGATTGGCCGGTAGCCAGGCAGGAAGTATAGGCAGGACTAACAGAGAAGAGAAGAGAGGAAACAGGAAGGTGAAAGGAGAGACTGGCTGGAGCTGCCGAGAGGAGAAGAAAGATGTAAAGTACCGGTAAGCCACGAGCCACATGGCAAAGTAGAGATTAATAGAAATGGGCTAAATATAAGAATAAGAGCTAGACAATGATAGACCTGAGCTAATGGCCAAGCAGTTTAAATAATGTAAGCGTCTGTGTGTTTATTTTATGAATGGGTTTAGTCAGGGAACTAGGGACTGGCGGGACTTGGAAGCTGGAGACTGGCAGGACTTGGGAGCTGGAGAGCAGCTCTCCAGCAACAAAGATTTATAAAAGTAAGAGAAATGGAAATACCTAGAGGTCAAAGGTAGACAGGATAAGTTAAGGAAAGCTGGCTAGAAACTAAGCCAAGCTAAGGCCAGGCATGTGTAATTTAGAAAAAAAGCTTCATGTGTGATTTATTTGGAAGAAGGGTGTCAAGCCCTCTGAAAGAGCCAAAAAATCAGCAAAACAATATAGTTTTACATCACTTAAATGCATAGAATCATTTTACAGAATATGAAAAATATCACTGTAAAATTAGCAGAGAATTGTCTAAAATATTCAAGCAAATTCCAAAAATAGATGCTTCTCCAAATGAGATATCTCATTCTACAGCAAACAAAAATGTTTTAAAATTTTCATTCTTAGTGTATACAATTGTAAACACCCTGAGACAGGATACATAAATGTGGCAGATACACTATAAAGGATATAGGTCATTGTACAGTACTAGAGAATGTGGGCCTAGAAGACGAAGACTAAATGATAGCAAGTTGTAGGACACTCTGACTTTTGAAAAAAAATGACATGGTGAAGGATATAAACTAAATGTTGAATGAATGAAAGGGGTAATGTGTTCATCATGAAAATAAAGTAACATATGATACTCCTTAACCAATTACGTGTGTTCACATAAATAAACATGAACCCAAATAGTTTGATCTGACTACACACCTACTTGTGCTAAATGGGAACTTTGTTTTCAGAAAAAAAATAAAGAAAGCAAGATACAAATTCATGCAAGGCAAGTAGCCCAGATGATCCAGCTTCACAGAATGCCTGTTGCATTTCCCCCAAAAATCTGCATTCAAGACAACTTCAAAGCTGCAAGTTGAGATGTCCCAGCCTCTCAGACTACTCTAGCCAAGATTTCAGTTAAGTCCTGCACATTCTTCTCACACAGAGACTGAACAAAAAGTATGTAGTAGCTCTCCTGAGACCTGATCATTCTCCCAGTTTGATCAGGGTCCCCTAAACATGCAGTCACCATACAAGGCAGAATCTAATTTTAAAAACATGATGCCCACATACCTGACAGGTAGAATGGGAAGTTTTTCGTCTCTATGTGTAATATGGATATTTTTTGTTGGTTTGGTAGTGTTGTAAGTGTTTAGTGTTCATGGTCAGGGAGCAAACTAAGGAAAGGAAGATAGGTTTAGGAATCTCTTTCTGAAGATAGTGGGGAGAGCACATATGAATGATAGGATAAAAGGTTAGATTATTAAGTCTACCATTAAACTAAAAAGGATGTACTTGTCTCAAATATTTTATATTGGTATGGATTTTTGTTTCATAATAAAAACTTAAAGTTATTTTTCCTACAATATACTGTATACATGTTTCTGCCCTTGTTTAAAATATGGAAACCTGGCAGCACATTTAGAAATGTAACATAAATTCTAGGCCTTGAAAGGTACTATTATAAACTGCTCAGGAAAATTAAAATGTGGTCACTATTTAGTCAGCTCTAATAATCAAACTTGTATTCATGTTAGGTATGTTTTCAAGGTTAAACAGAGATGTATTTTACATAGATATTTCGTCTACAAACATATGAGAGGTCTACAGAATATGACATTTAAGATATTTTAATAAAAGAAGGCTTTTCAGGATAGTGAGATATGCCTGCTCATGAAGGTACCATTATACTACAGAGAAGCTGATGGGCATCAATGAACCACCAAATGGAGGTTGCTTTTAATGTGACAAAGGTAGCCACTGGGAAAAAACTACTTTTGCCTTTCCTGTGGACAGTATGCTGTCCAAATTAGATACAATGGTCACAAGGCAAGTCTACTGCTGAACTTTGTCAAGATGAAGTGGTACAGTCCTACAAAATTTCCCCCTCACGGAAAAGTCTGTCAGATATTCTGGGCTTGTAAGGTAAAGACAAATTCTTTAATGTTTCATAGGAAACTCGACTGACTGTCCAAGTAATCAGCTGACTATTATTTCTATAGTTGTGGAAGTTGCTTGTTCTGCCCTTCCCATTTACTGAGGTAATATTCTAACCTTCTCGGGTCTCTACATGGTTTGAAGACTAGAGAGGTATAAAAATGTTAAGATGTTTAAGTAAGAAAATACTTTAAGGTCTAAAAAGAGATTTCTTGGTTAGTAATATAAGTTATTATAGAAAATGATTTAGGTACAAAAATTTAGACTCACCAAGGTAGGATTTATAATAGACTATATTCTCTAAAGTTGTCAAATACAGAACAACTAGATATAGTGTGTGTAATACTTCCTGGATAATAGTTCTCATTATTTAGTTTTCCTATGTTAGAGTTAAAACATTTAAATTTTATTAGAGAAAAATGTGGAAAGTTGTGGGATAATATTTTGTATGATACAAATACTATGCACATTATGATTGGTTTAATGAGCAACTGAACAGTCAATAGCTAGACAGGAAAGAATAGGTGAGACAGCCAAGAAGGGATCGGAACTGGGGTAAAGCAGCTAAGAGGCAGGAAACTTCCTAAAAGACTTGGAGGTAGTGAAATGTGCAAAATGGATGAGAGGTAAAGCGCTGTCACATGGCAGAATGTAGATTATTTGAAATGGGTTTATTGAAATCATAAGAGATAGTTGGGAAAAAGCTTAACTTAAGGTCAGGCTTTCAAAATTAATAAGATGTCTCTGTGACATAATTTGGGAGCTGAAGACCAAAGAAAGTACTGCTCCAGGCACGCCAACACAGATATGCAACTAACTAAACTTCCCACATATAGCAGAAAATCTACAGACGAATGATGGATGCCAACATAGAAAAGTTGCAATTCTATTGGAAAATAACATTGATAGGCCGTTCAATTCAAAATGGACAATGCTAAAAATGGCTATATACAATCATACATTTTGTAAACAGTGTGGGTTAGTTATGTATGCATTTATATATGTATGATAAAATAATTTTAATAAGAAATGGTATTTATTTTGATATTTACTAGAGCAGACATTGTATTAAAAGAGGAAGCAGAAAGAAATATGAAAAATCTAAATACAGAACTCATGTATGAAATTTTAAACTATGTCAAGAAAGTATATATATGCATACATTCATACATATATATAAATATGCATAAACAAACTCATACATATACACATATATAAACTTATGTAAATATTTGAAATGCATCATAGTGTATTTGGAGAGATAATTTTAAAAATTACCACATTTATACTATGAAGAGATACCAGAGTTTTTCCTTCTGATACCTAGGCCATGAAGCTAGGCTCTCAGACAACCAAGAGGAAGGAGCTAGCCACCAATGTCATGTACCAACACATGCACTAACCTGAGCCATTTTCAACTGCAACTAACATAGTAGTTTAGGATTTGTCTCATGAGATCAAATAACAATACAGATGTTCAGTAAAGAAAGAACTGGACAGAAAAAAATTCTAGATGGGTGACAGCGGTTTTAAAAATATACACATATCAGTGGCATATCTGTTCTAATGTAATCCACACTTACATCATATAAGAACAATGCTGAGGGGTCTCCTGTATATAAAAACCTCTGAATATCAATGAAATTATATTCTATCATTGGTACTCTTAAAAATAAGGTCATTTTAAAAATTTTATGCAATTAGGATGTGAGAAATAGTCCCTTAAGCCATCAATAGAGCTATTATTGTTACTTACAATCTTCCAGCTTTATTAAGGTCAAAGCTCCAGCAAACAGGGCTATAAAATTTCAAGGTAAACAATGATTTTAACAGCTCATTCAAATGTCATAATTTACCAACATTTACTCTTTCATATAGTATTACTTCTTTTGTACCCTAAGAGATGTCAGAACTTTTCACTTTTTTGCAGTAATGCAGGAATATCACTGACAGGAAGACAAAATTGCCCCATATAATAACCTATCTGACTACACATGGCCAGGGAGAGAGTGAACCCAGAAAGACAGACTTCATCTGTAAATTCTCTGATGGCATATAACTTCTATTAGCCTTCTAAAGTTTAATTATCATACACGTATGCAACATCAGTCGTAAATGTCAGAAAAAAGCATCATTTTACAGCACTATTACACAACTACACAACTCTAATGGCACAGAACTTACATTGTTTTGCCCCAGGCCAACTGATCAATCCACACAAACACAGTTATTTTTAGACTAAGAAAATATTGCATGCCATGTTCACACACAGTTCATTTTAAAAGGAAAAGGATGTCTGCTGTGAACACAGTGTCTTCTCAGAAAGAAAGAGAATTAAAATGCACAAAGATTAGAAAACTGGAATGCTACAAAAAACTAAACAAAAGCAAGTATACAACCAAAACAAAAACATACAAAAAAAAACGTTAGCACAATGAAATCACAAATTGTCATGCCAACACAGATGGGAAACTCTCTCAAATTCCCATATTATCAGAAAATCCACAGACAAATATTAGATGTTATGATACAAAGGATACATTTTTACTGTACAATAACATTGATAGGCCTTTCAATTCCAAAAAGTCAAAAGTAAAAATGGTTACACATAATCACCACATTCTGTACACACTGTGGGTTATTTATACATTTGTATATGCACAAATATGTAAACTAATTTTAGTAAGTTGTAGTACTTATTTTACGTTTTGCAGTGCAGATATTTTATTGAAGGAGGGAGCAAAAAGAAGCGTGAAATAAACTAATGCAGTACTCACATATAAAATTCTAACCTATGTTAAGAAAGTGTACACATGCATATTTTTCTGTGTGTATACATACATATACATACATATATGCATAAGCAAACTCATATGTATGCACATACATAAACTTTTATAAGTATTTTAAAGTAATTGAAATGCCTCATAGAATATTTGGAGATATATTTTGAAAACAGATCCCCTCATACTGTGAAGGGGTGTCAGAAATAATGTGTTTTTTTTGTTTTGCTTCTAGGGCAAAGGTAAACCTATAGTGCCACAGTAGAGCTCCACAGACCTTTCAAAAATATGCTTATACCGCCCAATATGATGGAGAGAATTTATTTTTGAAGTTGCTATATATTGCTATCATTATAGAAGAGAAATTCATTTGCTGCTATTTAGAAGCTTCACTTTAACTGACTACATGTGATATGGCTGAAGGTTAATATTCATGCTAGTTGATTAAAATGAGTGGGAACCAAATTACCCACTCTCATGAGCTACATGCCATAAAAAAGAACACAATGAGCAATCTTCAGATATATTTTTGTCATAGTGGCCAAATAGTCAGTGGAGAAATGAAGAAAATATAAGAATTAGGATTAAGACCAGGAGTTGGAAGGAATACTCCACACTGCTTTAATGGCCATGAACCTGAGACTAGAATGATAACACATTTATACAAAACCAATTTCCTTTCTTCTGCCCAAGTCATGTGCAAATAAACTGAGTCCTGATAACATATTGATATACCAATATATCTGTGCATCACTTGACCCTCATCAGATATGTTACTACAGGGACTAGTTGGGAAACAACGCAATGTTGTGCAGGGAAGATCTCTTTATAGAGACTGAGAGGCTTTGGGGTACCATGTTCTGATGTTTCATTTCTCCACCAAAACCTACTTGAGATCAACATACATTTATACTGAAAATATGGCAGAAAGATCCCAACAGACTCAGAGGTGGTTGATGACTACAACATATCAACCTTTTCCAGTCTCCAATTTACTATCAGAGATAGGAATTCAGAGTCTGAGATGGGAGACATAAGAAGACATCTGCACTGGTCAAAACATACAAAAAGAAGTACCCAAGAAAAAGAATCTGCTGTGTTTATTGTTTCCAAGGGAAGTTGAATACTACTCTGCCATCATCAATAAATAATTGATTTCTGACAAAGCTCATACAAAGATAGGAGGGGGTTGACAGCTAAGAAAAAAATCATATACAAGAGGTTCTATAAAGCAAAAAGCGGTGATAATGCAAATCAAGACTGCAACGTTGAACCTGTGAGCACATAAATGGCAACAGGACGTTAACAAGTAAGTTTCCTGTGCTATACTTTATTGTCCATTGAGAGCCTTGGCTGACAGGTAGGGTAGTGTCTGCAGATGTTACTGCTCAATTTTTCAGTGACTCTAAGATTCATGAATAAAACTACAACACCATATCGATTCCCACAATATCTCTCAGGGGAGAGAAAAGAGCAGAACTCACCTAGTCTTCGTCAGATACTAAAGCATCAAGAGAGTTGTCTTCCTAGAAGTTATTGCAGCACTTCAAACTGAGACAGCAATGTCACATCTTTAAGGAGAAGCAGTAGTATCAGAAGCAGGAATCTATTTGCTGTACATTTGAGAGGAGCGTGTGACTCAGAGCTGGAATTCTGGGAATCAAACAATCACTGACTTTGGTCATTTCCATGGTCTCAGTCTCCTGTGAATGTCAGGAACAGTCTGCATTGTCTGGGCCAATGTGCAGTTATGTTTTGGTTATACCTAGGAACAATTGAGAGCTGGAATTATAGCCAGAGCCTGAGTGGTAATAATGTGCTCTGCTGACGTTATTAGCTCTCCCTGTGGCACATGGAATGAGTGTGCATTCAAAATCTGCTTGGAAACAATAAAGTGAGTGATGTCAATTCCACCAATGGAAAGCAGATCCTGTGATAATCTTGGAGATCCTCATCAGAGCTGTTACTTCACTTCTCCCTCCCAATTAAATATGTGCTGCAGCAGAAACAACAAAATTGAAAGGAGATGACAGGAAAAATGTAATTTATCATAGTTACAGGATGCAATTATGAAAAGGGAAAACCATCTCATGGCAACTAGGGGTGATCATATATCCAGTTACTTGGGTCTATATCATGCCTATCTACCTGGAAGACTCCCTTTCTGCCTGCTGCTACCTGATTACGATTCTGGGCTTTGTTGGAAATGAATTATTTATTGATGATCGCAGAGAGATATTCAATACTTCCCTTGAAAACAATGAACATACCAGATTCTTTTTTATCTTTGGTATTTATTTTTGTATGCTTTGAACAAGTGAGGACCTTATTATGTGTCTCCACCCACAGACTCTGAATTCCTATGTCCCATAGTAAAGTTGAGACTGGAAAACTTTGGTACAATGGAATCATCAACGACCTCTGATTCTCTTTGCATCTTTCTGCATCTCTTCAATACAAATATGTGGGGGTCCCAGGTATTGTTTTGAAGAAGACATGAAACATCAGACCATAGTACCTTAAAGCCTCTCAGGCTCTATAGAAAGACCTTCCCTGCTCAGCTTTGTGTCGTTTTCCTACTATTGCCTGAAGTAACATCTTTGATGAGGGCCAAGTGATGCACAGATATATGAGTATATCACTGTCACTAGGACTCAGTTTATTTGTATATGATTCTGGCAGAAGGAAAGATATATTTTTTGTATAAGTCTGTCTTCATTCTGGTCTCAGGTTCCTGGCTATTAAATGGAGTGTATGGTACTCCTTCCATGGTCTTAAACATATTACTCATAATTACTAGACTTCTCCCCTGATCATTTGGCCATTATGACAAAAATACATTTGAAAGTTGCTCACTCTTCTGTCCATCATTGTATGTAGCTCATGAGAATGGGAAATTTGTTCCTCCTCCTCTTAATCCACTAACATGCAGATTAACCTTCAGTTCTATCACATGTAGTCAATCTCAATGAAAGTTCTAAACAGCAGTGAGATATATTTCTGTTCGCTGATGACAAGGGTGTGTAGGGACTTCCAAAATGATACTTTCTATCATATTGGGAGGTGTAGGTTTATTTTTGAAATGGTCTGTGAAGCTCCAGTGTGGCCCTAAAGCCATGTCTTTGACCATGAAGTAAAACAAATAATACATTATGGCCACATGAGTGAGAAAATTCTGACAACCCTTCATAGTATAAGGGATTAAGTTTTCACAATATCTCTCCACATATTCTATGATGCATTTCAATTACTTTAAAATATTTATATAAGTTTATGTATGTTTATATGTATGGTTTGCTTATGTATATATATATATATATACATATACAGAGATACATATACATGTGTACACTTTCTTGACATAGTTTAGAATTTCAGACATGAGTACGGCATTTATATTATTTCACACTTCTTTTTGCTCCATCCTTCAATTTAATATCTGCACTACAAATTGTCAAAATAAATACCACTGTTTATTAAAATTATTATACCAAATTGTGCATATATCAAAATATACATAACTAACTCACACTGTACAGAATGTGGTGTATAGTTGTAACCATTTTCGCCTTGACCTTTTTGAGTTGAAAGGCCTATCAATGTCATTGTACAGTCTAAATTGATTTGTTCTATCTTAGCATCCAATATTCATCCATGAGTTTTCTGCTAAGAGTGGGAATGAGAGAGTTTCCAAACTGTGCTGGAATTACAATTTGTGATTTTATTGTGCTAACCATTTATGGTTGTTCCCTTGCTTTTGTGTAATATTTTGTTGGCACTCAAATTTTCTAATATTTGTTCTTTTCTTTCTTACAAGACACTCTCTTCAGAGCAGGAACTGTGTCTGAGCATTGCATGCAAGATTTTCTCATTCTAAGAATAATTGTGAGTGTTCTGGATTGATCAGGTGACCTGGGACAAAACATTATAAGTTCTTTGTCATTTGAGCAGTTGTGGTGTTGTGTAATAGTGATGTAATTGATGCACTTTTTTCTGACAATCACAGCCAATGTTGCCTGTGGATATAAATAAATAAATAAGCATAAATATTTAGAAGACAGGAAGAAATTATGTGCTTTCAGAGAAGTTGCAGAAGAAGATTCTCCTTCTGGGTCTACTATCTGCCTGGCCATGTGGAATATGATAGTTTATTATATTGGGCAGAGCTTGTGTTCCTTTCAGTGATATATGTCTGCATTTCTGAAAAAAAATTAGAATGAAAACTTCAGGCATGTCTTTGTGTCCCAAACCAATAATACCCTATGAAGGGATAAATGTTGGTAAATTATGACCTTTGAAGGAGCTTGTAAAATCATCTGGTTTACCTTGTTGTTTTGCAGTCCTGTTAGCTCTAATTTCACCTTAATAAAGCAGGATGAGTATAAGTGGACATAATTGGTCCATTAAAGTCTTAAGGGACAGTTTCTAATATCCTAATAGTGTAAAGTTGTTAAAAGGATATCCTTTTTAAAAGCAACAATGATAGAACATAATTTTACCAAATTCTGGGGTTTCATATACAGCATTTTTCTGTATGTAATTTATGTATGTGTTGTTTACAAAAGAAGAGCAAAGACAATGGTATGTGTATATTTTTAAACACACTGTAATCTGTCTAGGCATTTTTTCTGTCTGAATCTATCTTTACTGAACACCTGTGCTGTTTTTGATCTCATGAGACAAAAACAATCTATGACTTTGCTAATTTCCATGGGCTCTGTCTCCCGTACTTGTCAGGAACAGTTTTCTTTGTCGGGGCCAAATTGCACTTGTGTTTTGGTTATACCTGTGAGTAACTGAGACCTGGAAGACAGGAAGAGCCTGACTGGTATGAATGGGCTCTGCTCACAATTTTATTAGCTCTCGTTGCTTCTGATTGTGGAGTGTGTGCATTCAATGTGTATCTGGAATGGGAATCAATACAGAGAGTGATCTCCTTTCCCCAATAGAAATAATATCCGGTTGTACTCTTGGAGATATCCTTCAGAGCTGCTGATTCATTTCTCCCTCCCAGCTAAATGTGTGCCGCAGCCAAAACAACAAACCTGAAGGCAGAGACAGGAAAAAAATTAATTTATACTAGGCACTGAATGCAATTATAAACAGAAAACCATCCCGTGGTAACTAGGTTATGATCATCTATCAGCTACTTGGCCCTATGTTCTTTCTACGTTACTGAAAGCCTCCCTTTCTGCCTGCTGATAGCTGATTTGTGCTTCAGGGCTGCCACATGCAGCTTGCTGGTAACATATTCTGACATGTCTTGTGAGATTCTCCAAATGCAGTTATTTGTAGAATGTGACACTTGAAATTTTCACAGGGCTCCAGGTGCCTAAGTGAGACTAGTTCCTGGCATAGACATTTTCTTAATGGGTCCCCTTTGGTTCTCTGGGATCCTATCTTCATGGCTTAGCTATCAGGTAGCCATGATTACTGCTGCAACACTAGGAAGTTGTTGGTTCCAAGCTGACACTGAGGTGCATACTGCACACTGCTTAGAAAATCAATTTAGTTCACATGATTTTCCACATAAGCTGCTATTTGCTTTGTTGATCTTAGCCATTCAGACCGGTATAACATGGTATGTTAGAAACTTTTTGATTTGCATATTCCTGATAGCTAAAGGTTTTTAAGACTTTCTTACGTGAATCTGGGCCATTCAAGATTCTTCTGATGAGAATTCTTTGTACCCCATTTTGGGGGGGGTTTCGAGACAGGGTTTCTGTGTAGCTTTGTGCCTTTCCTGGGACTCACTCTATAGCCCAGGCTGGCCTCGAACTCACAGATATCTACCTGGCTCTGCCTCCCGAGTGCTGGGATTAAAGGCGTGCACCACCACTGCCTGGCTTGTACCCCATTTTTGATGGCATTATTTGGCTTTTTGATGTCTATTTTCTTGCATTCTTTATATATTTTTGATATCAGTCTTCAGTCAGATGTGGAGCTGGTGAAGATTATTTTCCCCATGCTGTAGGCTGCCGTTTTTTCTTATTGACAGAGTTACAGGGACTACTCCAGCTGAGTTTCCTAGCTATTGTGAGGGGGTGCATGAACTGGCCTTTCCCAGTCATCAGATTGCTGACTATTCTAATTGTCTTTATAGAACCTTTATCCCATACCTGATGGAAACAAATGCAGAGATCCACAGTAAAGCACTGGGCTGAGTTTTGAGAGTCCAGTGGAGAGAGTGTAGGCATTATATGAGCAGGGGGATATCAAGATCAAAATGGGAAAACCGAATAGACAGATGACCTGAGGTTTTGGGGGCTCATGGATTCTGGAGGGACAGCTAAGCAGCTGGCATGTGACTGGCCTAGACACTCCGTATCTGGGAGACAGTTTTTTTAGATTTGTCTTTTGTGGGGCCCCTAGCAGTGGGACCAAGACCTGTCCCTAATGTATGAGCTGCTCTTTGGAACCTGTTCTCTATGGTAGGATGCCATGTTCAGCCTTGGTGCAGGGGGAGGTGCTTGGTGCTGCCTCAACTTTATATGCCATGCTTTGTTGATTCCCAAGGGAAAATCTTACCCCTTCTGAAAGGAGAGGGAGGAGGAAGGATGGGAGATTAGAAGGGAGTAATGGGGAGGGTACTGGATCAAAGAGGGAGGAGAAAGTGTGTTTTATATGTAAAACAATATAAAAAAGGAAAAATACGTGATGAAACATAAAAAATAAATATATAAACCTCATTTAAGTGTTTGGTCAGGAAGCTTCTAAAAGGAGCCATACCACAATTACCAGCTAGCACCCAGCCAAGAAACTTGCTTTTAAAGGAGCCATTCATCTATTTTCAACCAGCAATAGCTTAGCTGAGGAAAGCCAGTAATCATGAAGTCATTGTTTGCTCCACTTTTTGTGTGCTTAGACTCATTTTTAAAGCTATTTTAGTTCTTACTTGGAAATTCCAGCCCCATGTAGTACTATCATTTTTAGCTTGAGTATTGTGTCCCACCAGACTTTCCAAAATAACCACACAGACACTAATAATTCTAAATGTTCAGCCAATAACTCAGGCTACTTACTAGCTAACTCATACATTTTAAATTAACCCATACTACTTATCTTTGCTGTGCAATGTGGATTGGTTCCTTTTCTCAGTATTGCAAGTTCACCTCCTTCTCTCCTAGTCTCTACACAATTCTGGGACTCCTCACTTCTTCCCAGAAACCTCTTTGTCTGGTTCTCCTGCCTAAAATTAACCTGCCTAGCTATAAACCAGTCAGTTTCATTATTGTATAAATCACAGTGTTATATATTCAGACAGTGTAAAGGAATATTCCACATGATGTTCTTGGCTTTTTTCATATACATCCCCATTTTATTTATATTGAGAGGAGACATAGATTTCATTCCCTGTCATCTATTTGACTAGTTTTACAATTAAAATCAATTTTTGGAAATATTTGTGAGATATTTTATATATATATATATGTTTTGTCTAAAATATCTGTATTTATTTGCTAATATTTCACTTATTAAGCAGTGAATTCATCCTGAATTCTCAGCCCTAGAAAAACAAAAACAACCACATTTCATGGATGTTGTAACTGCCCAGGTGATGCTTAGTTTCATACCACAGGCTTGGCTGTGATCTACAGCTGCCTTAATACATGGAACAAAAGTTCGAATATACCATGTACATTCAGAAGCATATCAACATTGCAAATTTAGTATGTATAATGATTATTTAGAATCAAGAGATTATACAGATGACTATATCATATTTGGTACTATATATAAGGAGGGCAGATGCCTGCGACCAAGAACCTGTCACTGAATCAACTGCAAATTTTCTGTGCAGAGTAAGATATTGTGATAAGTTTTACTGAGGAATCAATGTTTTAAGTATATCCTTAAAATTCCAATATGTAGTTTGAACTCAGAATACAGCTGCATCTATAATTTGGATCTTAAATCCACCAACATTCATATCAAACACCATTTCTCAAAAAATCATGTGCAGTAACCTTTTTATTCCCATGCTACTTCTCTCATTTGATTACATGACTGTAATTATTTCCAGGAGGTAAAGAAAATCTGGTAAAGGGAACCATTTCAGCACTCATATTTTCTGTCTACTACTTGCAACTACTCAAAAGCAAAATAATAGCTCAGTAACACTAAGTCATATGTAAAGATTGTCTTTTGCTTTATGTATCATTTACCTTGTACCTTAAGAAGACACATAGATGAACATAAATAATTCACTTGAATATTTATAATATTTCATATGTGCATACTATATTTCTGTTTACTAACCCCAAATTATTCTGAGTCTGAGAAGGAATATAGAGGAGTTTCCTCTCTGCTGCTCTTACTACATTGTCCCCAGGCACTTGCCCATTTCCTAGCATATACATACACTATTCAGTGAACACAATTTAAACTGGAGGAGCACAGTAGACCATATTTAACTAGGGAGGAAGAAGAACACAATGATTTATAGATTGTTTAACAATGTTTTCTTATATTATATTCATTATGCTATATCTTTTGTTTTTATGGTTATATTGTGCACATCCAGGTAGATATCTCAGTCACCAATATGATCACTTGAAATTTTGTAAACCTAGAATATATTTTTAGAATACACATAATCACAAGCAGGCATACTGTTATTACACAATCCCAGGACAAAAGAGAAGTGTGGTAACAGGAAGTTCTCTGATTATACATAACCAGCTAGGCTAGACTGGCAAATTCTAATCCAAGGAGAAAATCTATCTCAAATCAGCTAGTATTAATAAACATCTGCATCCAACCAGTATTTGATATAAGTGTATTTACACTCATGAAATTCAAACAAACAACTGGAACTAAATGCAGAATTCCTGTACTGTATCCAGCACTCAAAAAAATGCCATTATTCCTAGAGGCAGGGTTAATTAAGTCTAACTCTTATTAGAGTGGTTCTTGGTTTAAATCAGCTAATTGAGAAGGATTGTTAGAATTTTTTTTTCAGGCATGCTTACCATGAGGGGCTATCATATTCCAGCAGATAGGTCCATATTGAAAGGCAAACAGTGGCCTTAAATGAACTCAGGTCTTATTAAATATAGAAAAAGAATATAAAATTCAGATGCTATAGTGATATTGGAAAATGAAGCAGAAATCTAAAATTGGGAACGTGTTACTTTTTGCAAAATAAAATATTTTTTATGTAAATATTAAGAACATATTTCATGAATATGAATTGAATTTGAGAAAGAATAAAAAGAATGACTCATGCCAATGAAACCATGCAATCACAAAGAGGTATTTATAATAGAAAACACAATTTCTGATAATATAAATATATTAAGTTGTTCTTTTTAAAAACATATTAATCTTAATTTATTTCTTTATCATTAAGGCATTGTGAGGAACTATATTCTAGTTGGATCTATATGGAAAAAGGCTTGAAATCAATATTTCTTTCTTTAATCCAAGCAGCTTTTTGTAGAGCACTCTAATACATATATACATATATATATGTATATATATATTATGTATCATTATTCAACTACATGTAAAATGATAATAATATACTATAATTACACAATAGTACATATACTTACATATCATAATTATAATATTACTACAAAAAACCATACACATAAATGGACACAAACAAATCACAGAGAGAGCAGCCAGATGCATTCAGCAGCCCAGGATCACAATCAGAAAAGTCCAGGCAGGAAAGGAAACTTTCTTGTAAATAACTAGAATATTGACCAGAGCAGCTGGAAACTCCTTCAGCCCACCAGCCATCATCAATCAGTTTTCTACTTTTAGTTGGAGGCAGAGCCCAGGGTAATTACATTTTACCTGTGTTCCCTTTTCAGTTTCCCTGCTTCTGTACAACACACAGTGAGGGAGAGAGATTGATGAGTCAGCAGCCCTGATGGAGATCTCCCAGTACACTGCAGTCATTTGCTTTACATTCCTTGTTTGAACATCTGTCTCCTTATTGGTTCCTAATGTATGTCTATTTGAACAGGAGGCAGTCAGATCAAATAAAAAGGCTTTCAGTCAAGGATTTTGCCAGCCAGGCTCTTGGCTAAAGTCCAGCTCTTTAGCTGGATTTAACAAGGAGCCTGGCTGTAAACAACCCCAGAGAATGAAAACTGTCCCAGAGAACTGCAATAGACAGAGGCAATAGAAACCTAGGATAGGCAGGGATTTGTTGGGATTTCCCACACTACTGTCCTGAGTAAATTGCCCTGTTTGCTGTGCAGGAAATGTGCTCCTGTATCTAAAGCCACTGTTTCAGGCTTCATATCAGCAATCACAGGCTTAGACTTGGATCCTTCTGCGTGGATGATTTATTTGGGAATCAATACCTGACAGGAACCAGAGATGCGTTGATCATATGCTCCCTCGGATGACTCACTAAGAAAATAGCTGTATAGGGGACAATTCCCACTTTGCCACCTGGGACTGTGTGAAAATTTCAAATGTCACATTCCACATATAAGTGCATTTGGGGAATCTGATATTGCATGTTAGAAAATGTTACCAGTATCATAGATAGGAATGGGCTAACAAGTATGAAAAAATCAGGTACAAGAGATTCTGTTTGCCAGAACACAGTGATAATGCAAAACAAAAATGCAAAGTTGAGCCTGTCAGAACCTAGATGGCAACAGGGTAATAACAAGTAAGTTTCCTGTGCTATACTTTATTGTCCATAATTTATTTTGTTGGGTGACAGGTAGGGTAGTGTCTACATATATTAATGATCAATATTTTCAGTGACTTTAAGGATCATGAATGAAACTACAGTGTCATAGCCATCCCCACAGTAAATCTCCCAGGGTAGAGGAGAAAGCTGGATTCTGCTTATCTCTGCCAGATACTAAAGCCTCAAGAGAATTATCTTCCTTGCCCATAGAGCAGCACTTCAAGACTGACATAGGGATGCTATGTACTTAAGGGAAGCAGTAGCTTCAGAAGAAGGAAAGAGCAGGATCCCACTAGTCTCTGGCAGATACTAAAGCCTGAAGTGAATTCAAACTGAGACTGGGAAGCCACATCTTCAAAGAGAAGCAGTAGCAACAATAACAGAAATCTGTTTGCTGCACATTTGACAGTATCAGGTGACTCAGAGCTGTAATTCTTGGAATTAAATAATATCTGACTTTGCAAATTTCCACAGACTCTGTCTCTTGCATTTGTCTGGAACATTCTGCCTTGTCTGGGCCAACGTACAACCCGGGTTTGGTTATACCCATGAGCAACTTAGATCCAGTATTGAGCCAGAGGCTGATTGGTAAAAACTAGCTATGCTGGCAAATTTATTATCTCTCCTTGCCTTTGATGAAGGAGTGTGTGGTTTCAAACTGTGTCTAAAATAGAAACCTGTTGGAGCCCATTTAGGCTTTACCCAGCAGGTCTGGATAGCGAGGATGATTGGACCACAGGCCTGAGTGCAAGCATCTGAGAAGGTCTGGACTTGGCTGTGCTGCGGGGGAGGTCTTTTGCCCCACTCCTTTTCATTCCTTTAAAAACCCTAGGGACAGCCAGTGGAGTCCAATGGAATAGGATCCAGGTCCTCTCAAGGCTATCCTGTATTTTTTATCTGATTCTCTCCCCTCTATCCTTCTAACTAATATTTCCTGCTGCTTCAACTCAAGGGTACACTGGGGAAACATGGGGGTGGGGAATGGCCTCTCTCACAGAAACCAATACTGAGAGTGATCTCAATTCCACCAATGGAAAGCAAATCCTGTGGAACTCTTGGAGATCTCATTCAGAGTTGCTGATTCATTCCACCCTCCCAACTAAATGTGTGCTGCAGCTGAAACAAGGAAACTGAAAGTGGATGACAGGAAATGTTGTAATGTATCCTAGGCCCAGACTGCAATTCTCAAAAGAGAAAAGCATCCCATAGTAACAAGAAGATGATCATATATTAGGCTACTTGACCCAGTATCTTGGCTATCTACCTGAAAGCCTCCCTTTCCACCTGCTGATGGCTGATTGTGATTCTGGGCTGCCAATTGTAACTTTAAGGTAACAGTTTCCAACATGCTAATTCAGAATCAACAAATGCAGTATTTTGTGGAATCTACACTTGAAATTTTCACAGAATCCCAGGTGGCTAAGTGAGAATTGTTGCTGACATAGTCATTTTCTTAATGGCTCTGCTTAGGTAACATATGATCAATATATCCCTGGTTCCTGTCAGGTACTGATTCCCAAATAAATCATCCATGTAGATAATATAGGATTCAAGTCTAAGCCTGTGATTGCTGATATGAAGCCTGAAACAGTGGCTTTAGATACAGGAGCACATTTCTTGCACAGCAAACAGGGGCAGTTTACTCAGAGCAGTAGTGTGGGAAATCCCAACAAATCCCTGCCTATCCTAGGTTTCTATTGCCTCTGTCTATTGCAGTTCTCTGGGACAGTTTTCATTCTCTGGGGTTGTTTACAGCCAGGCTCCTGGCTAAATCCAGCAAAGAGCTAGACTTTAGCCAGGACCCTGGCTGGCAAAATCCTTGACTGAAAGCCTTTTTATTTGATCTGACTGCCTCCTGTTCAAATAGACATACATTAGGAACCAATATGGAGACAGATGTCCAAACAAGGAATGGAAAGCAAATGACTGCAGTGTACTGGGAGATCTCCATCAGAGCTGCTGACTCATCAATCTCTCTCCCTCACTGTGTGTTGTAGAGAAGCAGGGAATCTGAAAAGGGAACACAGATAAAATGTAATTTACCCTGGGCTCTGCTTCCAACTAACAGTAGAAAACTGGCTGATGTTGGCTGGTGGGCTGAAGGAGTTTTCAGCTGCTCCGTTCTGGAATCTAGCTATCTACAAGAAAGGCTCCATTCCTCTCTGGGCTTTTCTGATTGTATCTCTGGGTTGCCAAATGCATCTGACTGCTGTCTCTGCTATCAGTGTATGTCAGTTTCTAATTTTGATTGTTTGTTTTGTTGTTGGATTTTTTCAAAAGAGGGCTTTCCTGGTAGCTCTGTAGACCAGACTTGCCATGAAGTCACAGAGATCCGCCTGTCTCTGCCTCATGAGTACTGGGAATAAAGGCATGCACCACCACCACCTGGTTTGCTCGTGTTTTTTTTATGTAGTTGAATAATATATAGTATAATATAATACAATATAATATATGATTATTTATATTTATTAGAGTTCTCTACAAAAAGCTGCCAGGAAGAAAAAAAAAATGTTGCTTTCAAGCCCTCTTCCAAATAGACCCAATTTGAATAGATTATCTTACGGTGTCTTAGTAATAAATAATTAAATTATGATAAAATTATTTAAGAAAAGAAAATTTTAATATGTATTTATACATACTATGAATATATTCTCAATCATTCTGTTTGTGTGTTGGAAGTCCTTATATGTAATTACACAGTTACTTTATGCAAGTAGCCTTCATGATTTTGTTTCACAGATACAAGACATCCTCATATATATTAATACATCAGTATCTTCTTTTAAAATATCCCCTATAATCCTAATGCTAAAATTCCTCTCCAATTATCAATATGACTATTACATGTGAATTTTCATTTGTTCTATCTTTGATAAAAACAGTTCATTTAATGCAGTTGTGTATGCATTTATATGGAACCATCTACTTAAAAAATAGACTTTCAATACAAGCATACCTGAATAAGAAAACCTAACTATCCTCTTCTGTAATAACATTAAAGGAATTAACCACGCTGGGCAGTAATGGAGCATGCCTTTAATCCCAGCACTCAGGAGGCAGAGGCAGGCAGATCTCTGTGAGTTCGAGGCCAGCCTGGTATCCAAAGTGAGTTCCAGGAAAGGTGCAAAGCTACACAGAGAAACCCTGTCTCAAAACCCCCCCCCCAAAAAAAGAAGTATCCACACTAATAACTGCTGGGCTACATTAGTCCTTCCGTAGGCATACCATAATTTTTGAGGGCTTTATATTGTACAATAGTTATGTATTTATTTCCAGCTGTTGGAAATTCATGAGTGCAAATGTGCTTATATAGCGATCAAATATAGTTTTGAGGCAGATTCTTATTAAATCCACCTGATTTGAGATAGATTTTCTCTTTGTATTGGAATTTTCCAGTCTAGCCTACCTAGTAATGTATAGCCTGAGAACTTCCTATTACAACATTTCTCTTATGACCGGAATTTTATAATACTAGTATGCCTGGTTTTGAATGCATAAATATATATACTCAAATATTTATAAATGTATTCGAAAATTATATGCCTGGTTTACAAATTACTAAATGAGCATGTTATTGATTGGGACTTCTACATTGCTGTTCACAGTACAACCTTAAAAGCAAAAAAAAAAATTATACTGTGTATAATTCAAGGACCACATTGCTAACCATTCTTACCATTCTGCCAATCACTGTATTCTTCTTCCTCCCTAGATATGATATGGTTGTCTGTGATCCTAAATATTAAATTCTATTTTCTGTATACTGGATGTGAATGTCAGGAAAGGGCTAAGTATCTTGGCTGTCCCTCTATCATTCCCACGCATATAATGTAATAAGTGCAGCATAGAGGAGACTCCTTTTTTCCATGTCAGACTCAGAAAGAAGTTGGGATTAAAATATTAGAACTACAATACACATATATGAAAGGAAATAAATATATAATGAATTTGCCTATGTTCATCTATATGTTTTCTTAAGCTACCAGGTAATCATTTATAAACCAAATGACAATATTAAATATAATGTAGAGTTATTTAACTGTGATTTTTCTTTTGAGAAACTGCAAGGAATAAACAGAAAAAAATAGTACTGGAATGCTTCCATTAACCAGGTTTCCTTTATCTCATGGTAATAAATACAGTCACAGTGATATACTCTTTGAAATTTTTCTGCTGTGTTTACTTCATGTCACAGAATAGGGTGGAGGGCAGCATGACTAAGAAAGGAGTCACTTACAGTCCTTTTAAAGAAAAAGTGTTTGAGCCAGGCAGTGGTGACTCATGCCTTTAATTCCAGCACTCAGGAGGCTGAGTCAGGTGGATCTGTTTGAGTTCAAGGCCAGCCTAGTCTACAGAGCCAAATCCAGGATAGGCACCAAAACTACACGGAAAAACCATGTCTCAAAAAGAAAGAAAGAAAGAAAGAAAGAAAGAAAGAAAGAAAGAAGGAAGGAAAATGTGTTTGATATAAAAATTGGAAGATAAAGAGTGCATATTTGTGGTATTGTGTTTCCCAAAATATTGTGCATGCTAATAAACATATCTGGGGTCAGAGACAGAACAGCCACAATATGAAACATAAAGGATAGGCAGTGGTAGCACACGCCTTTAATCCTAGCATTCCAGAGGCAGAAATCCATGTGTTCAAGGATACAGTCAGGCATGGTGACTCATCACGCCTTTAATCCCAGAAAGCACGCCTTTAATCCCAGGGAGTGTTGGTAGAAAGCAGAAAGGTATATAAGGTGTGAGGACCAGAAACTAGAAGCATTTGGCTGGTTTCAGGCTTTCTAGCAGCAGTTCAGCTGAGATTCATTCCGGATGAGGACACAGAGGTTTCCAGTCTGAGGAAATAGGATTGGCTGAGAAACTGGCAACGTGAGGAAGGTGTGGCTTGTTCTGCTTCTCTGATTTTCCAGATTCACCCCATTACCTGCCTCATGTTTGATTTCATTAATAAGAACTTTTAAGATTCATGCTACACATATTATACATCCAACTATATCTGAGTTCAAACTATACCCACCAATTTTATATACATACTTAAAACATTCGTTTTTTAATAAAGCATAGCAGGGCATCTTACTCTGAACAGAAAATTTGCAGTTTATTCAGGGACAGTTTCTAGGTCACAGTCAACTCCCCTCCTTATTTTCAGTAACAAATAAGATATTGTTACTTATATACTATTTTGATTGCATGTAGCATAATTATTACTTGGATATACTTACAAATCTACATGCCATAGTCTAACTCAAATCCTATATGTTAAGGCTATTGTAGATTATGGCCAAGTCTGATATTTGAAATTAAGCATTACCCAGAGTCAACTTACATAATCATGTGGTTGTGCTTCACATTCTAGGACTAAGCATTCAGGATGAACTCACTGATTAATAAGTGAAATATTTAAGGAATAAATACAGATACTTTAGACTAAGCATATATATATATATATAAATATATATATATATATATATTTCCCAAATCAAATATTCCCATGAATTCAATTTAATTGTAAGAATGTTCTAAACAGATGACAATGATGGAAATTTATGTCTCCATCTGCATATATAAGTAAAATTTATAAAAAGGGGGTGTGTATGACAAAGTAAAGAACAAGTTGTGGAACATCCCTTCACTCAGTATGAATTTATGTCACTGTGATTGGTGTAATAAACAAGCTGACTGGTAGGCAGGTCAATTTAGGCAAGAGAACCAGACTAAGAGGATGGTGGATAGAAGAAGGGATGGTCTTAGAATCATGAGGAAATAGGGAGAGAAGGAGATGAGCTTGTCATACTGAGAAAAGGCATCAAGACACATGGCAGAGCCAAACATGCCTTTCTGGTAAGAGACTTTTCCTGATTAAGCTTGATTCTACTGGCAAACATAGGTATGGCTCCTTTAAGAGGTGGATTCTTGGCTTTGTCCAAGTAGCTAATGTGGGCATGACTCTTTAAAGAGGACTTGTGCATGAATCCTTACATAGAGTTTATGAGCAGTGGGCAATGTGCCACTTGGTGGTAGATTGGACCCAACAACTCCCAGACCTGGGGAAATTATTATGGATCTTGGATATCTCAGACCTCTTGAAACTGAGAAGCTTTTGTAGAGCAAAGGATACTGTCAACAAGGTAAAGCGACAGCCTACAGAATGGGAAAAGATCTTCACCAACCCCACATCTGACAGAGGACTGATATCCAGAATATATAACGATCTCAAGAAATTAGACATCAAAATGCCCAACAGTCCAATTAAAAAATGGGCTACAGAACTAAACAGAGAATTCTCAACAGAGGAAACTCAAATGGCTGAAAGACATTTAAGGAATTGCTCAACATCCCTAATCATCAGGGAAATGCAATCAAAACGACTCTGAGATACCACCTTATGCCTGTCATAATGGCTAAGATCAAAAACACTGAAGACAGCTTATGCTGGAGAGTATATGGAGCTAGGGGAACTCTCCTCCACTTCTGGTGGGAATGCAAGCTTGTACAACCACTTTGGAAATCAATATGGTGCTTTCTTTGAAAATTGGGAATCAATCTCCCCCAAGATCCAGCTATATCACTCTTGGGCATATACCCAAGAAATTTTCAATCATACCACAAGGGCACTTGCTCATCTATGTTCATATCAGCATTGTTTGTAATAGCCAGATCCTGGAAACAACCTAGATGCCCTTCAACTGAAGAATGGATAAATAAAATGTGTTACATATACACAATGGAATACTACTCAGCAGAGAAAAAACAATGACATCATGAGGTTTGCACACAAATGGATGGATCTAGAAAAAAATCATCCTGAGTGAGGTAACCCAGACTCAGAAAGACAAACATGGTATGTACTCACTCATAGGAGGATACTAGATGTAAAACAAAGATGACTCGACTGCTACTCACAACTCCAGAGAGGATACCTAGAAAACAGGACCCCAAGAAAGACAAAGGGATCGCCCAATGACAGATAAATGGATGAGATCTACATGAACAACTTGGATGTGAGTGGGGGTAATGAACGGCAAGGGTCGAGGGAAAGAGAGCTTTGGGGAGCAGGAGATCCCAGCTGGATCAAGAACAGAGAGGAAGAACGAGGAATAAAAGACCATGATAAATGAAGACCACATGAGAACAGGAAGAAGAAAAGTGCTTGAGAGGTCCCCAGAAATCCACAAAGATACCTCCAAAATAGGCTACTGGCAATGGTCAAGAGACAGCCCGAACTGACCTACTCTGGTGATAGGATGACCAAACACCCTAATTGTCGTGTCCTGTGTTTGTGTTGAAAAGGTACCAAAAATATTCTAACAGATTCAGAGCTGGGGGATCATTCCATAATGACAAAGTTTTCCAGTCTCAGCTTTGCTATCCATCATAGAAATTCAGAATGTGAGGTATCAGACACAAGATTAGCCGTTCAAAGTTTCTAAATGTATTAGAATCCCAGAAACAAGTAGAAAGAATTCTGGGCACTAAATTACTCTCAAGGGAATCATGTAAACCTTACTGTCACTAGAAATAAATAACTGATTTCCAAGAAAGTTCATGCCTCACCTGACATCATAGAGCAGAATTGGATGACCAGAAAAGAAAAAAAAAGGTTCAAGATTTTCTATGTGTCAAAAGGAATTCACAATGCCCACCAACATTAGAAATTTGTGCCTCTGAGACCCTAAATGGCAAAAGGACTATTGCAAATAAATTTCATTTCAAGTAAAATTCTTTATTGTCCACCCAGAGATTCTAATGGCAGACAGGCTAGTATCAAAAACAGTTATTGCTTGATAGTTTCAGCAACTCTAGGTAACTGGATAAAAGTGACAATACCATAGCTATTCCCACAATATATTTCCCTAGGATAGGAAAGAACAGGACTCTCTCTTTCTGTGCCAGTTTGTAAAGACTGAATTGGATTATCTTCTTTGCTTATAATGCAGCATTTTAGACTGAGGCTGGATGTCACATCTTTAAAATAAAGCTGTAGCTTCAGAAGCAGGATCCTACTTGCTGCACAGGTGACATGAGCAGGAGACTCAGAGCTGTGCTCCTGGAAATCAAACAATCCTGAGTTTGCTAGACTGCATTAGTCTCCTGTAGTTGTCAGGAGCAGTCTGCCTTTTTGGGGCCAAGGTTGAGTCCACATTTGGTTATACCTAGGACCAGCTGTGTCCTGGACTGTAGCCTGAGGCTGACTGGTAAGAAGCCGTACCTCTGACACTTTTATTGACACTCCCTGCCTCTGATTGAAGGTCTTTGTGCATTCAAATTGAGCCCGGAATAAGAACAAATAAGGACAATGATCTCAGTTCCAGCAAAGGAGACAAATCCTGTGGTAACCTTGGAGATCTCCATTAGAGATGCTGTTTCCTTTTCCTTCCCACCTAAATGCAAGTGTGCAGCTACTAAAGCAGCAAAATTGAAAGTGGACCAGAGGAAAAAACGCAATTGATCTGGGCTCTTAGTCCAATTAAAAAAAATCCAAAACAAAATAAAAACAGCCCATGCCATCTAGGAGGTAATCATGTATCTGTTGCTTGGGCTAACCTCCTGGCTACATACATGCAACCCTCCCTTTCTGCCTGCTGCTGGCTGATTGTGATTCTGTGCTGAGGATTGCAGCTTCCTACTGACAGTTCCAATTTGTCATATCATTTCCTCTACTGCAATGATAGATTTTTTAATTATTTCACTCCAATAAGTATATTTCACACACATATATTAGAAGCTACTTTTGTAAATAATAATGGTACATTTCGCCCTAATCTGTACATATGCAGTTTGAATATGCTATCTTACTGTGTCCTAATGTTTATGTAATATTTTGAGATGTTTGTATTATAGTGTAATAATTATAATCTTTATATGCTTTTTACACTTTCTCCTTTGTATGATGCATTTATGTGTGGCTCCTCATATGTCTGCATGCATGTAGCATTCATTTTGGATTCAAAGGTCCATAAATACTCACAAAATACTTTGCTCATTATTTATATAAAAATACAGATATATTGAAAATATTTAAATATTCTTTGCATTTTCCATAGTAGAATTCTGCTTTAATCATTATCAGTGCTCTGTCCTTAGTTCACATAGTTCCTCTCTTTTGTGTGACATCTGAGTTCAGGGAAAGCCCTCTGTTATCTTTTCTGTGGGGCTAATGATTAGAACATGGAAGACTCTGAAAGCTACCATACATCGAAATTCTGCATTTACCTTTTAATCAGCACATTATCATTAGTATAGGCCACTCTGACAGTATTTGCTTAATGATCCTTCTTCAACATGAAGTAGAACATGGGTTTGCTTCACAATGAAACAATTATGTATGCACACTCAGCTGATACAAGGGTGCTAAAAATGCCATCAAATATCAGTTGCATGCTCAGGAGTATTATCAATGTCAGATTGACATAGTGTTTCACACAAGTCCAGAATTTGACAAACTTGTTACCAAGCTGGCAAGGAAAACTCCATGAGATCACTCACACTACATATGCCTCCTATCCTTTGATTGGATGGTGATGCCTGTATACAGGTAATCATATTTCCAAGGAGACCATTGGCTGATGGTGACTTCTACTAAGCTTTGCTTATTAGAAGCAAATAAGCAAAATATAACATAGGGGATATTTGTCTGAAAATACACAGATATTTCCTAATGTAAGCACATACTCAGCATCTTTCCATATCTATGAATCGGTGCTTTAACTCGCTCAGTTTCAACATATGATTTCAGAATGCTTAAATAAAACCTAAGCATAAATGAAGTGTCTCTACTGTTTTGGATTTATTTTTTTAACTAAAACATATACTAAAATTGATCAATGCTGAGGAATTTCCTATAAATAAAACCTCAAAATTCCAATAAATTACATTCTGTTATTGTTCTTCTGTAAATTCATGGGTTTTTTAAACTATTTTTTACATTGTCATGTTCTTAGAAACAGGCCTCTGAACCATTAACATGGGTATTATTTTACTCATCATCATGATGCACTATTTATATTACAATCACAGCTAACACAATGAAAAACATCAAGGCAGACATGGTAATTGTACCACCACCTATCAATGTACAACCTCGTCAGGACTTAGCATATCCTAGGGTATTATATCCTTGTTTCCCACCGACTTGACTGAATATTTTAAATTTTTTGTTTAAAACAACATACATGATTTAAATGAGGAAAATAATTCTGAATGTATTAACGTAGCCTGATACATAATGCTAAGAAATGGTGAACCCAGAGGCAGTCCTTCTGTGGCAATATCTCTGAAGGTATGTGATTTCGAACAGTTTTCTCTATATCTATCCTTATACCCACAGGCAACTTTAGTTGCAACTCTCCAAAAACATCATTTTACAGCACTTTTACAAAATTCCACACCTTCAGAAACTGCTATATATTTACAATGTCGTGTCTATGGTCACCTGACAAATCCACAAACTCAACATATTTCCTGGGCAAAGAAAGTATGGTACTCAAATCTAAGACACATTTCATGATCCTAAAGAACAGGATACTCCTGTGCAAAAAGTGTATTCTAAGAAGGATATCAAATTTCAAAGACCAATGTTTAGAAAATATGAACACCATCCAAGCGTATAATCCAAAGTAAATAAAAAACCAGGCAATGGTAGCAGCATGACAATACATATCATCATGCCAGTGCAAATTGGAAAATCTCTGTACTGTCCACAATTAGCAGAAATGCTAGGGAGAAATGATGGATGCTAAGTTAAATAGAAGCAGGTTTTTCAAAATGACATTGTGAGGCCTTTCAATTCCAGAAGATCAAAAATAAAAATGTTCATTTACCCTCACCATATATTGTGCAATGCATCATTTAGTTCTGACTATATTTGTGTATGTGTGAAAAAAATAAATTCACTAAGAAGTAGTATTTCTTTTGGAATTTCCAGGGTCAGACACGGTAATGCATGAGGAGAAAGAAAGAAGAGTGGAATAGATAAACACATTACACATATGAGAAATGTTCAACTACATAAAGGGGCATACACCAGTATGCATATGTATTTTTATACATACATATGTATTTATACCACTAAACATGTGTCAGAAGGAGGAACATTGACATACACATACAAAAAACATTTATACATATTTGAAAGTAATTGATATGGTTCAACACATATCATGGAGATATTGTGACATTGCACATCTTAGATCAAGAAAGGAAATCAGAGTTTTCTCTCAGGTGTCAGTAATGAGTTATTTGGTTAACTTCTGGGCTAAGGGAGCACTCATAGTACCCCACTGGTCATTCACAAACCATTTCCAAACCAGGGTTATACCTCCTAATATGATCGTGATAAGGTATTACTGAAGATCCTACTTGCTTAAGTCATCATAGAACATATATCCACATGATACCTCATTAGAAGCTTCACTGGAAATGACTACATGTGATTGGAATGAAAACTACTTTGCATATAACTCCAGCAAGAACAAAATGTCTCATGCTCATGAGCTACATGCCAAAAACCAGCAAATGTGGAGTACTCTTTTACATTTTCCTACTTTTGCCATAGTGGCCTATTTGTAATAGAAGTAATCAATTACTTACAAGGATTACAATTAATTCCGTAAAGTGAATAAATGCCCTACACTCATAAAAGTCCAAGAATGTGAGACTAGAATTGTCATAAAAGTATAAAAATTATTTCTCTCATTCTCCTGGAGTCAAATTAAAATACAGTGAGTCTTGAAGACATAGTGATAAACTGATAGATCTGGTTATTACTTGACACTCATCAGAGAAATTTCATCTCGTATTAATTGAGATTTAACACAATGATATGCAGGGGCCTCTTTCTATAGACCCTTAGAGGCTTTTGTTAACTATGTTATGATGTTTAATGCCTTTTTCATGTAGCTGAATTATAGTCTCCTTTATTCGTGTTGAAAAGGTACCAAAAATATTCTAAAAGATTCAGAGCTGGGTTATCATTCCTTAATTACCATGTTTTACAATCTCAACTTTCCTATCTGTCATAAAAATTCAGAATGTGAGTTTTCAGACACAAGAAGAGGCGTTCAAATTTACTAAACGTATGAAAATACCAGATACAAGAAGAAAGAAATCTTGGCTCTTAATTACTCTCAAGGGAAGTATGTAACACCTGACTGTCACTAAAAATAAATAACTGATTTCCTACAAACTTTATGCCTTGACTGATGTCATAGAGAGGAATGGGCAGAACAGGCAACAAAAATCATGTCCAAGAGTTCCTATGTGTCAAAAAGAATTGACAATGTTGACCAATATTCGAAAGGTGTACTTCTGAGTCCCTAAATGGCAAAAGGATTATAACAAATAAATTGCATGTGCTCTTCTTTAGGGTCCACCCAGAGACTCTAGTGACAGAAAGGCTAGTGTCTGGAACAGTTATTGCTTGATACTTTCAGTGACTCTAGGTAACTGGATAAAAGTGACAATACCATAGCTATTCCCACAGTGGATCTCTCTAGCATAGGAAAGAACAAGACTCTATCTGTGTGAGGTAGTAAAGCCTGAATTGGACAATCTTCCTTGCTTATAATTCAACACTTTTAGACTGAGACTGGATGTCACATCTTTAAAGAAGAGCTGTAGCTTCAGAAGCAGGATACCACTCAAAGAACAGGTGACAGGTGCAGAGGACTCAGAGCTGTGATCCTGGGAATCAAACAATCCTGACTTTGCTAAACTGAATGGGCTCTGTCTCCTGTACATGCCAGGAGCAGTCTGTCATTTCTGGGCCAATAGAGTCAGGCTTTGGTCATACCCAGATCAACTGTGTACTGGAGTATAACCAGAGCCTGACTTAGAAGCCCTACTCTGACACTTTTATTAGCACTCCCCTTGCCTCTGTTTGAAGGATTGTGTGCATTCAAAATGAGCCCAGAATAAGAACCAATAAGGACAATGATCTCAGTTCCAGCAAATGAGGCAAATCCTGTGGTAACCTTGGAAATCTCCATCAGAAATGCTGAGTCACTTCTCCCTCCCACCTAAACGTATGTGTGCTGCCACTGAAGCAGCGAAATTGAAAGTGTGCCAGAGGGAAAAAATGCAATTGATCTGGGCTCTGACACCAATTATCAAAAAAAAAATCAAAAACTAAACCAAATGGAAAAACAGCCCATGCCAACTAGGACGTAATCATGTATGCATTTCTTGGCCAAAATTCCTGACTAGATAAATGCAACCCTCCCTTTCTGCCTGTTGCTTGCTGATTTTGATTCTGTGCCTCCAATTGAAGTCTTTTGCTGACAGTTTCTGATATGGCATGTCATTTCCTCTACTGCAATGATAGATTCTTTAATTATATCGCACCAATAAATGTATTTCACACACACACACACACACACACACACACACACGTGTACAATAATGACCGAAATAAGATGCTACTTTTGTATATAGTAAAGGTACATTTAGCTATACACTGAACATAGGCAGTTTGGATATGGTATCTTACTGTGTCCTAATGATTATGTAATATTTTGAGGGTTTTGTATTATAATGTAATATTAATAACCTTTGTATACTTTTTAAATTTTCTCCTCTGTATGAATTCTTTTGTGTGGTTCCTCATATGTCTTCATGCATATGGATTTGAAGTTCCATAAATACTTACAAAACACTTTACTCAGCAGTCATATACAAATTTAGATATTTTGAAAAATTCAAAAATTCACTGCATTTCCCTTAGTAGAATTCTACTTTAATCATCATCACTACTCTGTCCTTAGTTCATACATTTACTCTCTTTTGCATGAAATCTGAGTTTAGGGAAAGGCCCTGTGTTGTCTTTTCTGTGGGGCCATCGATTAGAACATGGACAGACACTCAGGGCTAACAAACATGTGAAATTCTTACATGCACTATTCATAAGCTCATTAAATATTATAGGCCAATCTGATATTATTTCTTTAATGATCCTTCTTCAGCATGTGGTAGAACATTGGTTTGCTTATATTGAAACATTTATGTATACAAACTCAACTCATACTATGGTGCTAGAAGATCCATCAATTATTGTTGAACGCACAGGTGTATTAGCATTGTCAGATTGAGATAGTGTTTCACACAAGTAGAGAATTTGCCAAACATGTTAACCAAGCTGGCCAGGAAAACTCCATGAGATTACTCACACTGCGTGTGCCTCGTGTCCTGTGATTGGATAGTAATGCCTGTATGCCTGATTTTTCATATGTGTATTCTGGAATTAGAACCCAGGTAATTGTATTTCCAAGTAACCAGTTTGCTGATGGAGCCTTCTAATTGGCTTTGCTTATTAGAAGCAAATAAGCAAAATATAATTGTAAGGGGTATTTTACGGAGATCACATAGATGTTCCCTAATGTCAGCAAATACTTGACATCTTTCCATGTCTATGAATCAGTTCTTGCACTTTCTCAGTTTCATCACTTGATTTCTGATTGCTTAAATAAAACCTAAGAATATATCGTGTCTCTGCTGTTTTTTTTTTTTTTTTTTTTTTTTTTTTTTGCACAACACATAGTGAATGTGAACAATGCTGAGGAGTCTCTTGTAAATAAAACCTCAAAAGTCCATTAAATTACATTCTGTCATCATTCCTCTAGATAATAATGTTTTAATAACTAATTTTTACATTGTTATGTTCTTAGAAACAGTCCCCTGAGCCATTAATATAGCTATTATTTTTACTCGTCATCATCATGTGTTGTTCAAATCAAAATCACAGCTAACAAAACGGAAAACATCAAGGCAGATTTGATGATTGTACCACCACCTTCAAATGAAAAACCTTATCAAGCCGGGAGGTGGTGGCGCATGCCTTTAATCCCAGCACTCAGGAGACATAGGCAGGCGGATCTCTGTGAGTTCGAGACCAGCTTGGTCTCCAAAGCGGGTTCCAGGAAAGGTGCAAAGCTACACAGAGAAACCATGTCTCAAAAAACAAACAAACAAAAAAAAAAAAAAGAAAAAACTTATCAGGACTTAACATACCCTAGGGTATTATATCCTTGTTTTTCAAAGACATGACTGAATATTTCAATCTTTTTTGATTAATAGAAACATGTATCATTTAAATGAGGAAAAAGTAATTTCCAATATATTAACCTAGCCTGATATATAAGGCTAAGAAATAGTGGACTCAGAGGAAGTCCTTCTTTAGCAGCATCTCTGAAGGCATGTCTTTTCTGTTTTCTATATATCTATCCATATAGCCACAATCAACTTTAGTGGTAACTCTCCAAAATTGACATTGTGTTACAGCACTATTACAAAATTCCACACCTACAGAAACTGCTACGTACTTGCAATGTCATATCTATGGCTAACTGATAAATTCACACAAATCAACATTTTTCCTGGACTATGAAATTATGTACTCAATGCTACGATACAATTCATGATCCTAAGGAATAGGATTCCTCTAGTGGAAAAAGTGTCTTCTATGAAGGATATAGAATTTCAAAGACCAATGTTTAGAAAATATGAACACCAACCAAAAATATAATCCAAAGTAAAGAAAACCAAAGAAGGGTAGCAGCAGGAAAACACATATTGTCATGCCAGAGCATATTCTAAATTCTCTGTACTCGCCACACTTACTAGAAAAGCTATGGAAAAAAGGATGGATGTTAAGATAGATAGAAGCAGGCTTGTCAAAATGAAATTGTGAGGCCTTTCAATTGCAGGACAAAGATAAAAATGTTCATTTATCCTCCTCACATACTGTGCAATGTATCATTTATTTCTGACTATATTTGTGTATGTATGAAAAAATAAATTCAAGAGAAGTAGTATTTCTTTTGGAATTTCCAGCAGCAGACATGGTAAGGCAGGAGGAAAAAGAAAGAAGAGTGGCAATATATAAATACAGTATAAATGTGAGAAATGCTCAGCTACATAAATGTTCATACACCTGTGTACATAAGTATTTTTATACATACATATACATTTATGCATCTAAATGTGTGTCAGAAGGAGGCACATCTGCATACACATACAAAAACATTTATACATACATGAAATAATTGATATGGTTCAACTTTTATCCAGGAGATATTTTGAAAACTGCACATCTTACACCATGAAGGGGAATCAGAGTTTTCTCTCAGATATCTGTAAGGAGTTACTTGGTTAACATCTTGGCCAAGGGTGCTCCCATAGTCCCCCACTGGTGATTCACAAACTATTTCCAAACCATGGTTAGTACTTCTAATATGATGGTGATAAGCTATTACTGAAGATCCTACATACTAAAGTCTTCATAGAATGGATATCCACATGGTATCTCATTATGAGCTTCACTGAGTATGACTACATGGGATAGGAATGGAAAAACTACTCTGCATATAACTCTAGCAAGAACAAAATGTCTCATGCTCATGAAAAAAATGATGTAAAACAGCACATGTTGAATAGACCTCTAAAGTTTTCTACTTTTGCAATAATGGCCTGTATTTAATACAAGTAATCAATTACTTGCAAGGATTATGATTAATGTCATAAGGTGAATAAATGCCCTACTCTCATAAAAGGCCCAAGAATTTAAGACTAGATTTGTCAGAGAACTATAACCATTATTTGCCTTATTCCACTGAAGTCAAGTTGAAATAAAGCGAGTCCTGAAGACATAAGGATAAGCTGATAGGTCTGGTTATCACTTGACCCTCGTCTGAGATACTTCTTTTCGTATTAATAGGGAATTAACACAATGACATGCAGGGGTCTCTTTCTATAGAAACATAGAGGCTTTGGGTAACTATGTTATGATGTGTAATGGCTTTTTCATGATGCTAAACTTAAGCCTCAGGTATCTGTGTAGAAAATGCTCCAGAAAGATTCTAACAGATTCAGAGCTGGGGGATCATTCTAATAATGACAAAATTTTCCAGTCTCAAATTTCCTATCCCTCATAGAAATTCAGAATGTGAGTTTCAGACACAAGATTAGCCGTCCAAAGTTCTAAACATATGAAAACACCAGAAACGAGAAGAAAGAAATCGGGCTCTTAATTACTCTGAAGGGAGCATGAAATACCTCACTGTCACTATAAATAAATAACTGATTTCCAACAAAGTTCATGCCTCACCTGATGTCATAGAGAGGAATGGGCTGACCAGGAAAACAAAGAAAAAGGTCCAAGATTTTCTATGTGTCACAAGGAATTGACAATACCCACTAACATTAGAAAGCTGTACCTCTGAGACCCTAAATGGCAAAAGGATTATAACAAGTAAATTTCATTTCAAGTAAAATTCTTTTTGTCCATCCAGGACTCTAGTTACAGAAAGGCTAGTGTCTGGAACAGTTATTACATGATACTTACAGCAACTCTAGGTAACTGGATAAAAGAGACAATAGCATAGCTATTCTCACAGTGCATCTCCGTAGGATAGCAAAGAGCAGGACTTTCTTTTTCTGTGCCAGGTAGTAAATCCTGAATTGGATTATCTTCCTTGCTTATCGTGCAGCACTTTTAGACTGAGACTGGATGTCACATCTTTAAAGAGAAGTTGTAGCTTCAGAAGCAGGGTCCTACCTGCTTCACAGGTGACAGGAGCAGGGGACTCGGAGCTGTGTTCCTGGAAATCAAAAAATCCTGACCTTGCTTAACTGCATGGGCTCTGTCACCTGTAGATGTCAGGAGCAGTCTGCCTTTTCTGGGCCAATATAGATTCGGCAGTTGTTTATACCCAGGACCAACTAGTGCTGGAGTATAGCAAGAGCCTGACTGGTAAGCAGCAGTACCTCTGACACTTTTATTGGCACTCCTTGCCTCTGATTGAAGAACTGTGTGCACTCCAATTGAGCCCGAAATAAGAACCAATGAGGACAATGATTTTAGTTCCACCAAAGCAGGCAAATCCTGTGGTAACCTTGAAGATATCGATCAGAGATGTTATTTCATTTCTCCCTTCCACCTAAATGAACATGTTCTGCCACAGAAGCAGCAAAATTGAATGTGTGCAAGAAATAAAAGGGCAATTTACTCTGGGCTATAACTCCAATTATCAAACAAACAAACATACAAGAAAAAACCCAGACCATGCCAAATAGTAGGTAATCCTGTATCCATTGCTTGGGCTGAATTTCTGGCTACATACATGCAACCCTCCGTTTCTGCCTGCTGTTGGCTGATTGTGATTCTGATCTGAGGATTGCAACTTGCTGCTGACAGTTTCTGAAATGTCATGACATTTTCTCACTGCAATGATAGATTCTTAAATTTTACCACTCCAATAAATATTTTCTGACATATATATATATATATATATGTACAATAATGACCGAAATAAGCTGCTACTTTGTAAATAGTAATGGTACATTTAGCCATACTCTGAACACAGGCAGTTTGGATATGTTAACTTTCTGTTTCCTAATGATTATGTAATATTTTGAGGTTTTTGTATTATTTCATAATATTCATAATTCTTATATACTTTTTTAAATATTCTCCTTTGTATGTGTGCATTTATGTGGGGTTCCACATATCTCTGCATGCATGTAGCATTCAAAATCTTTTTTTTTTTTT
>CABHPH010117303.1:49121-74026 GCA_902168325.1 Peromyscus nudipes | reverse complement strand
CCCCCCCAACCCATCCAATCCCAGCCCACTAACCAACCCCCCAACCCATCCAATCCCAGCCCACTACCCACCCCCTCCCTCCCCAACCCATCCAATCCCAGCCCACTACCCATCCAATCCAATCCAATCCCAGCTCACTACCCACCTCCCTCCCCAACTCATCGAATCTCAGCCCACTACCCATCCAATCCCATCCAGTCCCAGCTCACTACCCACCTTCTCCCTCTCCAACTCATCGAATCCTGGCCAACTACCCACCCTTCCCTCCCCAACCCATCCAGTCCCAGCCCACCCGGTTCTTTCTCTCCTTTTCTCTCCTCAAAGGTAATGTTCCACATATTGGAGGAGGAGGAGGAGGGGAAGAAGAAAATTAGTTTCTCCACAGCTGTCCCATTTTAAGACTGCTTGAAAAAAAATCTTTCTAATCTGCTATGCTTGAACGCCACGCGGTACAAAGGAAAACTGTCATGGAAATATTATGCAAATTCCCAGATTTGAAGACGAAAATACTCTAATTCTAACCAGAGCAAGCTTTTTTATTTTTTATACAGGGGAATATTTTATTCAAGGTAAAATTCTAAATAAAATATAATTGTTTTTTATCTTTTCTACAGCAAATTTATAATTTTAAGATTCCTTTTCTTGTTTATCAGCAGTTGTTATTACATCCTTGTGGCACATTTTTTTTTTAATTTTGTAAAGGTGAAAAAAAAACTTTTATGAGCTCATGTAGCAATGAAATTATCCTGTGGATTGATAATAAATGAATATGATATATAGTTACAATTTTTAATGGGTATCACTCCTGGCTTTATCTGTGTCTGCTTAGAGTGCAATCATGGATCAGGGCTGACAAAAGATTTATTCTTGGAGACCAACATGCTTTCCTTTGCTGACCACGAGAAACTTAGGATGTACCTATGGTGAGGCTGCAAATAATTTCCTCTTTCAAATGCGCACCGCACCGAACCCCTGTTGGAATGTCCCACACGAGTTGCCGTCTTTGCTCATCACAGTTGTGCCCAGAAAGGGCGTTTATCACAATTGCACATGGTAGCAGTGGAGACCTGAAATGAAGACCCTCTGCTCAGGTGACCCATGCAGCACCAGACCAGGATGCTGGAGCCCAAGTCTGGAGGATTTCTGGAGGAGTCTGCTTCCATATTCCTCTCATGTCAGGAGTTTTCTGTCCTCATCCATAGGCTTAGACATATAGCTCGTTTGTGTTGTGTTACATATCTGGGCACAGATAAAACACTTTTAGAAGTGAGAAATAGTTGTTGCGTGCTACCTTTCTGTTCCTCTATCTTCTAAGACCTGGGCTCTTTACATGAAGGCCCTGCTCTTAAAATGTAGGACTTCGAGAACACTGGTCTCTATCACCTACTTGGAATTTGTTTTCCTCTCCTTTTGAATTATCCTTATTGCCTTCACATACACACCTTGGTATTTCAAGGTACAGCCCCGACCTTGAGAAGGTCACCTCCCTTACCTCCCAAGCTTCCTCAGAATACTAAAATTTAGCTGCCTCCCTACCACCTTTAGGGGTTATGAAAAGATTGCTAAGTTAATGTTTGAAAGGTCCTTTCAATTTATGAAAGGACAAAGGGCTCTTTTTAAGTCTATCTCTATGTGTGGCTGCAGATACAACCAGTGGCCATAAAATTATCCTCCCTGAACACAAATCACCGGAAACACGTTACTGTTTGGTGAGTTTGAAATGTCTCACACAGGTGGCCCGTTGTTTCTTTTCAGAGCACCTTTGTAAGGAGTGTTTATTTTCATTCCTTAGGAGTCATAAGGGTCTCAGAATATGAGCCCTCCCTTTTGGTAATTTATATTTTAAAATTTCATTAATCACCCTGTTTTTGTTTTGTTTGCAAAACAACAAAAACCCAGTAATAGAAGTTGGCCTTGGCTCACATGGTGATCAGTGGGTCTAGGTTAGCGCTGACCTTCTGTCTGCTCTCCCTTCTGTACCATCAACGAGCCCTGTAGGTCCCAAATGCCATGCCACTGCCTTATTCCATTCCTGTGGCAGGAACAAGACAAGGCAGCCAAAATCAGGATCCAGAAATACACCATTTAGGTGCTCAAGATAATATTCTATTGTCAATGAGACCACAAAAACAGAACGGTGCTTAAAATATCCCTCTGGAAGGCTGTTATTTCTAAGTCACACTTGCCTGTAGTAAAGGGAAACATGTGAGTTACACAATGCCTGGGACAGACAAACAAGCCAGATGGACAGCTCAGGAACAGGCGGCCCAGACCTTGTTGTTGTCACTCAGAGGAAGTGCTGGGGACACGTGATTTATTTAGTTGGCCTCTGTGTGTGCTGATATGGTTTTTATGATGGGGCTGGCTGTGGGTGTGTTTAAGTAGCAATGTAACCTCCTTTGGGACAATAGTTTCCATTCTCTGGAGGTCACACCCATGACAAAGTTCCTTATACATCTGTGATCTGAGAATTTCATTAACACGGTAAGGTAGGGCTCACCAAGCACCTTGATGTGACTGGCTTTCACATAGCTGTTTGGGTGCCTTAAATAAGTCTGTCTTCAATTATAGCCTTCATTCCCTATTTAGAGGCTGAAGGCAGTGTTTCGTCTATTTGAATTTATTAGGTATACGTGGCTAAGAAGTACAAATCCTTCGGACACCTAAGCCCTAAAACAATCCTTTTTTTTTTTGTTGGTGCTCCGAATGCAAAGGGTACTATCATGTAACCCGCTCCTGAGGTAGAAATTTTAGGAATGAGGAAGATCAATGATTTGGTTTCAGAAGTCTGAGTTTTCAAGTTGATGCTTTTCAAAGTATTTTTCCATGTGAATGAAAAAAGAAAGTGTTAAGCCCCAAATGGCCTCTTACCCCTACATCTGAGAGGTGAAACATTAGCCCTTCCATTGGCTAGAGGCTGTCCTTTGAGTGTTGAATTCATTAGACTTGAAAAGCCCCTTGTCATTTTAGCTTTGGACAAACAGGTCCAGATGAAAGGAGGAAATCAAAACCCAAGACTTCTGCCAAATTTTTCCTGATGACAGACCAAAAAACTAGGAAATGACTGTCAAACAGATAGATGGGTCCCCGGCATGCCGGGGTAGAATATCCAATGCCTTTACTAGTTTGGGCTTTGGAAAGAGTATGGGGCCAGAAACTGGTTTTAACTACTTATATTCAGCCATCTCATTCTGAAACTCCATCTCTTGGTATAACCTAAGGCCAGGATGAATGATCAGAGCCACAGGGACGGGAAACTTACCAGCCAGGGAGCCAGGAGAATGTCACTCCCACTGTGTCCCAGCTGCCGTGGACTCTTCCTCAGGGGTGTCATAGTGTTTTTCTATCTCTCATGAGACTGAAAGCCTCCTGAGGTGGTGTCTCCACCACATTCCCATTCTCATAGGTGGCACGAGGAAGATATCTATAGATCATCACTCCAACACCTCCTACACCATACCCCACCATTCCTAATGTTAAGAGGACAGTGTCGGTCCCCAGCTATGCCCCTCAGCAATGACTTGGATACCAGCTGCAGACCTGGAAAAGGACCTTGCCGTGGTTGTGTAGAGCTTTGGGTGGGAAGATATCAAAAAGTATGCATTGTGGTAGGGAGGGTTTCTTCCTGAAGCTGGCTGGCTTCTGTGCCCCCCCCCCCCAACCCTGATGGACACAGAAATAATTCTCTCCAGTGGCTTGGGCATTGCTGGCTCTGCTGTGATCATAAATGAGGATTCTAAAGAGATTTGCTTCTGTGGCCATTCTAACGACAGGTGCCGAGGCACTGTCTGAAAATAGAGACTGGGAGGAAGGAAGTGGTCAGGCCTGAGAGCTGGTTTTAGCAAAAATGTTAAGTCTGTCCAAGAACTTGGTCATGCTGTGCAAGGATCAGGAGGAGGACCATTTCAGAGGTTACATAGTCTGGGGGTGCAGCTCAGTGATAGAGTGCTTCTCTGACATATGAAGGACCCTGTGCAATCCCCAGCACCTTGAAAACAAATAAGTAAACAAATTAGAAAAAAAAAAGGTTAAGAATTTCTGTAGTCTGGCAAGACCACGTTCTAGGATCTGTGGGCATGTTTCTTTGGACAGAAAAGCTGAGCATGTGTCCCGAGCCTCTAAGTAAGGATTGGTCACTTTTTCCGTATCTACTCTATAACCACGTTCCTAACAGATTGCGGGCTCTGTGGGAAATATGGTGCTGGGTTCTATGAGTGCTTTCGGTTTAAGTTCTTGTACTCACCCCTGAAGAGTCACCGCTGTCCCACTCACTGGTCACACCCAGCGGGTTTGAGTGACACAACCTTTTGTGCAGGTCCAGAAAAAAAAAAAAAGTCTGAGTCACTAATACCTCTAAATTCCAGTTTTGCTGAGAAGAATATGTTAAAATTGGAACCCCTAACATGCGTCCACACACACTGTCAGAGGGAAAAGACACCAGATATCTTCCGTCTGATTAAAGCTTGGGTCGTCTATCTGGGATTGCTCCTGTTGCCCCCAGATCCCCCTATAGCATTCAAAGACAATTTAAATCCACATATTGTACTGCGGATGTGCCTGAAGTTTCCGGACAATGTAAACAGCTAGTTAAGAGTGATTCCTATGGTTAGTGATGAGCCAGGCTTTATCCACTCTGAGCATTAACACTGACAGATATTCTCTATAGAGCATGCTGTTCTGTCTGCCAGTAATTCCCCTCCAGGGATGTAAATCCAGTGCTTATCTTCATCTGTAGCATCCTTGCTCTGGGAAGCCCATACATCATGTTTTTAATGTGACTGTGAAATGCAGAAAGGGGGGTTCATAGTCCCGGCTCCACAACATTCAGCCTGTAGGGAAATTAGAATTTTAGGGGGGAGTGCAAAGTCCAGCCAAAAGCTAGTGCTCAGATTCTAACTAGTGACTTTACGGGGTCACATGGCAACCAGGCTATGATAGGGCAGGAAGCCACTGGATGGTTTAGCATGTTTTTAAGTTTCTATTTGCAGGACAGATTTTAAGTGGTGTAATTCTAAGTGATTTTCTTTTAGCAGCTAGTGACTTTAATTTGGTAACTAATGATCTTGTTCTTCCCAGAACTGAGAGGTTCTGTAGGATGGGGAATTCTGACTGTTGAAATTGGGACTGTCTCAGGTACAACCACAGATTTTAGTTGCCCTGAATGTAATGATGAAATCAGAGGACATGTGTGTTATGCTCTTTTGAGGATGTTAAAAAATATTTAAGCTTCACAAGAAGGTGTTATTGGGCATATATTGTTGATGAGTCTATTACTAATTCATTCATTTAGGTGTGGTGTGTTTATGAAGAGACATAGACTTCATTCATTCAACACTCTCAGTTCCCAGTCTGTGTTAGTCTTACGTGTGAAAGCCACAGGGAAGTGAATGGAACGTCTTCTAAGACAGCATGCATTCCGGTGGTGAGTGGGTGGGAGCTATTCAACCAATGAATAGTAATCTTTGGGTGACAATAAAGGCCATGGAGGAAAATAAAATGGGACAAGAGAGGCGCGGGGGGGGGGGGTGTGGGGTGGGGTGGGGTGGTGGTGTGTGCAGTGCAGACACTCAAGGCCATCGTGGTGGTGTTTACAGGATCAGTGGCAGGGCTGGCAGTTGCAAAGCTCAGCAGTTAGGGGAAAAGAAGGAAAATGGTTCGTATCAGCAGTGTTCTGTTGCAGGAAGCTCAAACCACAGTAGCTATTTTAAGCACAAAGGCATTGACCAGAGAGAAGCAGGTGCTTATGTGGGCAAGCTGGACAAGCCTCTGAAGGGTTGGTTCCACCTCCATCACCACTGTGGAGGTGGGATGCTAGGAGACATCAACTCTGTGAACACATTGCATTAGCTTCAATCTCGTCAGAGAGCCCCACCTTGTCACAGCCCACCTCAACTATCCCTTGATACTCATGACTTTAGTAACGGAACCCCAAGCCACTGCGCTAGAAAGTCCCAAGGCTCCCTGTTGTGTATGGGACTGGTTACAGCTGGATCAGGAAAATGGCTTCGGCCTCACTGCCGACTTCCCATTCTTGCACAGGTTGAGCCTAATTTTGCAGTTAGGGTCTCAGTTGTAAGACTGAGAAATGGGGTTGCAGGTTTCCAGCCACAGCAGCAGAGAAGGGCACACCACGGGCAGGTAAGAATGGATGCTACAGGCTGTTCGGGACCTCTAGACCACCTCAAGAAAGCATTGCAAGAATACTAAAGGCAATGAGAACAGCCAGAGGGAGGTAGCTTCATCCTGCACACTTCAGCAAATGTGGAAAGGCAACTAGACACAGTGGCCGGAACAAGGCTTTTGGTTTGACTAGCTTTTTAAAAATTTAATTTTTAAAACATTTTCATTATTGTATGTGTATAGGTGCTTTGCCTGAATGTATATCTGTGCACCATGTGTGTGCCCTCAGAAGCAAAGAGAGGCCATGGGATCCCCTGAAACTGGAGTTACAGACAGTTGTAAGCTATCACGTGGGTGCTGGGAATTGAACCTATGTGCCCTGGAAGGGCAGTCAGTGCTCTAACTTCCGGGTAATCTCTCCACCCTTGATGATGTTTGCCTGTTCTTAAGACAAGCTCCCACTGTGTAGCCCAGGATGGATTCATACTTGCTGTATTTGCTATGCTGCTGGGGCTAGCCTCGAACTCACAATCCTGCCTCTGCATCTAAATGCTGGTATATGCTACAGCATCAAGTGCAGGGCACCCTTTTGAAGTCAGATCAGTCTGTATTCAATTCTTACTTGTTAATGGCTTTAGGCAACTGTCTTGACATTTTGAAAGAACAGTTTCTTTCTGGAAATGGGGCTGTTAACACCTTACTTGTAAGGTTGTTATATAATTAAACATGATAATGCTAGTTATATAGGGAACATAGTGTAGACATTCGCTTGCAGCCTCTACAGTACCTGTGTATAAGATAGCTGTGAGCTGTGGTTTGGAGGACTGGTATCAAATTATTCATAGTTTCCTGGACTCACATGAATTCAAGAGTTTATCAGTGAGGAACTCAGATCTCAAACATGTGACTGCAATGCACACACACATACACATACACACACACACAGTGGTGGTTTGAATGAAAATGGCCCCCAACCTATGGGAGTAGCACTATTATGAATTGTGGCCTTATTGGAGGAAGTATGTCACTAGGGGTGGGCTTTGAGGTGTCTGAAGCTCAAGCCAGGCCTAGTGGCTTACTGTCTCTTCCAGCTGTCTGCTGATCTGGATGTAGAACTCTCAGCTACTTCTCCAGCACCATGTCTGCTTGCATGCTGCCCTGCTTCCCACCATGAAAAAAATGGACTGAACCTAAAATGTCAGCTAGCCTCAATTAAATGTTTTCCTTTATAAGAGTTGGCATGGTCATGGTGTCTCTTCACAGCAATAAATCCCTAAGACATGTGTGTGTGTGTGTTTAGGGTATGTGCATGTGAGTGCAGGTGTCTGTGGAGGCTAGAAGAGGGTATGTGGTCCCCTGGAGCTAGAATTACAGGCAATTGTGAACCTCCTTATATGAGAGCTTGGAACCATCCTGAGGTTCTTTATGTTGTCGGTGTGTTCTCTTAACTGCTGAGCCATTTCTTCAGCCCAGGGCAGCTGATTTTTGAGAATCCAAACATATGCCAGGTGTGAGGCTAGGGCACACCTTTCTATGACCTCTGCTTAGATGAACTGATTGACATAAGATGCCATGGAGCTTCACGGGAAAGGATCTGTCCCCGTGTGTCAGGGAATGGATTCCTGTGAAAGAATGTAATCTAGGGATGAGACCAGCTGGAGCCAGCTGTTCTCTGGAGGTGGAAGAAGCTGCTGTTGGTAGCAGGTGGAAACTACTACTGAATCCCGTAATAGCACCCATTGTGAAGACTTACATACCTTGAAGAAGAAAATGGCTCAGAGTGATGGCTAATGTTCTGGCCATCCTTCTTCAGTGACGGTGTCTGTGGTCCAAGCCCGGGTGACAGTGAAATAGAGAAGACCTTCCTTGAAGGGAGCCGTGGGGGGTACACTATAAAGTCCCTGGACATTGTGTCATAGGACTGTTTTAGTTGTCAGCTTGACAAAAGCTAGAATCGCTTGGGGCAAAGACTTCAATGAAGAACTGCCTACGTCAGGTTGGTCTTCGGGCATGCCTGGGAGGGAATTTGTTTTCATAATTAAGTTCGGTGAGGCGGGAAGACACAGACGTCACGGAAAGTGCCATTCCTTGGGTCTGAATCTCAGCCTGTAGAAGAGCAGAGGAAGCTAGTTCAGTACTAGGTGTTCATGAGTTTATTCTCCCTCTGCTCTTGGATGCTTTGCAACTGTTGTTTCAAGTGCCTGTCTTGACTTTCTTGCTATGGTGTATTGTAACCCGGAACTGTGAGCCAAATAATCCCGTTCTCTCCTAAGCTGCTTTTTGCCAGAGTGGTTTTTGTTGTTGTTGTTGTTGTTTTTTTATCACAGCAACATACAGGAGACTAGGAGAGAGTACCTACCTAGATGATACAGCATGAATGTTTATATTCCCTCCACGGTCCATGTGATGAAAGCTAGTTCCTAGAGCCATGGTTCTCAACCTTCCTAATGCCGGAACCCTTTAATACAGTTCCTCATGTTGTGGTGACCCCAACCATAACATTATTTTAGTTGGTACTTCATAATTGTAATTTTGCTACCGTTATGAATTGTAATGTAAATATCTGTGTTTTCTGATGGTCTTAGGTGACCCCTGTGAAAGGATCTTTCGCTCCCCAGGTTGACTGAGAACCACTGTCCTGGAACAACAGGACTAAAATGGCGGCAACTAGATCTTGAAGACAGATCCCTCAGAATTATCACTAGCACCCTTATAAACGAGGCACAAAAGCCGTGTTTGCCCCTCCACCAGGCGAGGACACATAGAAGGTACAAATTTCTGGTGCCTGAGTCTTAGGACTTCTGCACTCCAAAAATATTGACAATAAATTTCTATTTGTAAATTCCATAGTCTGAGATACGTTGTCACATTTTCCTCACCTGACTACCACGGTAAGTAGGAGTAAGCGGAAGCCTCAGGTTAGGGATGGAAACTTGGTTGAAAGCAAGGCAAAGAGGTGGACCAGGACAGTAGCAGCTCTGACACTGGTGTAGGAGAAGTGTCCGTAGTGGAGCCATACACAAAGGCAGAGGATAGAAGACACAGAGGAAGAGGGATCCAGCAACTGGGGGTGACTGGTGGCACAGGGGTACTGCTGTCATAGCATATGCTGGGCTCAAGTTTAGGACAGCTGGTGTATTAGCATGCATCACGTGCATGCACACATGGAAAATACTTGCGAACTCCAATTATAACTTGATACTAAAAAGAAAGGTTTTAGCTGTGATATGACTATGATGCTATGAAAAATTATCTCATTTCTTCCAGAAAGTTTTCCCCCTTCATCTTTTTTTCTTTGCCAATTCTGCAAGGAGCACCACTCACATACTGTCCACATACTAGTCAAACACATGTTGTTTGTTTGGTTTTTTTGCTTTTTGGGGGAGTAGGGGGGCCTGCCACCCAGCTCCCAAATAAATCACACACAGAGGCTTATTCTTAATTATCAATGCCTGTCCTTAGCTTGGTTTGTTTCTTGCCAGCTTTCCTTAACTTGTCCCATCTACCTTTTGCCTCTGGGATTTTCTCATTCTCTTACATCTATAAATCTTACTCTTACTCTGTGACTTGCTGTGTAGCTGTGTAGCTGAGTGGCTGACTCCTAAAGTCCTCTTCCTTCTTCCTCTCCTCCCTGGTTTCTCCTTCTATTTCTCTCTGCCTGCCAGCCCTGCCTTTCCTTTCTCCTGCCTTGCCATTTTCCGTTCAGTTCTTTATTAGACCATCAGGTGTTTTAGACAGGCACAGTAACACAGCTTCACAGAGTTAAACAAATGCAACATAAACAAAAGCAACACACCTTAAAATAATATTCTACTACAAATAAGACCTAATATACATAAAACGAAAGTCCTAGAAGAAGAGAAGCCATCAATGGAACAATTGAAATCCAAGAAAACCTTCCATAAATAAGAGGAAATGTAAATTATACATTGAAAAGACTCACTGTACATTTAGGAAAACTGACCTAGAAAGAGCAATTTTGAAGCTTTTTCTAGAAGTCTCTGAAATTTCAATCTCTCTCTCTCTCTCTCTCTCTCTCTCTCTCCCTCATACTGTCTCTCTACCCCCTCCTTTCCTCCCCCATCCCATGGTTCTCTCCAGGGGTTTATATGAATTTCCTAATGTTGCTCTACAAGTGACTATGAATCTGATGTTTAAAATGACATACATGTACTCTCTTACAGTCATGTCATCACGGCCATGATCCCTTGAGGGCTCAGGGAAGAGACTCCTTCCTTATCTCTTCCAAGCTCTGACGACTTTCAGTGTTCTCTGGCTTGTGGCTATATCATTCCAGTCTCTGCCTCTGTCTCCACATGGTGCTCTTCCCATTCAACTTTATGTCTTCCCTCTATTTTTCTGTCTCTGAGATCTATACCATGTGTCTCCCTTTTATAGGAAAATTTTTCAATGAATGTAAAAGCCACCTGGATAATCTAGGACAATCTTGTCTCAAGATCTTTTAATGACATCTACAAAGTTTGTTTTCCAATTAAGCTGATAGTCATATGTGTCAGGAATTTGGGACTGGATATATCTTTTCAGGGCCATTTTTCAGTTCGTTCCAGAACCTCTAGGGAAAAGGTCAAATCATTTATGACCTCAGGCTTCTCATGAATGACACGAAAAGGAAGCTAATAATATGAATAATTTTTAAGTGACTTAGAGTAAAGAATGCAAGGTGGCACTTTTTGTATCCAACTAAGCTGCCCTTCACAATTTCAAAGAAAAACAGCTTGGAAATAACTCAAGGAATACTGTCCAAGTATCAGTTGACTTTTAGAAGATGAGTTTCATACCAACAAGAGGCAATTGGGAAAACACCAGCAAAAGTACTGGCAGCACACATGTGCTTTCCCATGTAAATTTATCACATGATAAAGAACACTGCGTTTAGTTGTATAGCTCAGGCTGTGGATTGAAGAGTAATACGTAAATGTTGGATATTCTATAAAAATAACAGACATGGCCAAAGGGGTAGGAGAAAAAGAAAAGAATTACCATGGGCAGGTTCTACAGAGAGTGGGCCACGGGGAGCCTGCAAATAGTCTATAAAATATTCAGCGGGACGGGAAGGGGATTATGTGTACGGCAATCAAATAAATACAAAAACAACCATACGACAAACACGCAACTATCCTGGAATGCTGAAAGAAATGAAAGACAAGTAGCAAATAAAACAAGCCAGTGGAAGTATAAAATAAAGGGTAACAGTGCAATAATTATGAATTAGTACGGTATGACTAAATATAGCAACCATGTTGATTAATGGAATAGATTTTTAACTTTCTCTCTCTTGTTTTAGTGACACATGGGTCAATTTCAGTTTGACCCATAACACAAAAGCTAAACCCATGCTATGTATAATAAACACACCTCAAACATGGTTACTGAAGGACCCCTCATCGAAACCCAAAATTAGCAGAGGTGTGCTATAAAAACAAAAACTTGGGTGTCCTCTAATCAGGCAAGTGAACTCAGCCCCCTATTCTCTGTGATGTAGGTTTTGAAAGCTACATGGATCACATTTGAAAGATGTAATAAAATGTGGAGAAATGTGGTTCCCACAGTGAAGATGGAACAGTTAGAAATGTGTATGCGCCGTGTACCATAGCAACGATCACATGAAACATAAATTTCATGAAATAGAAGCACATTAATAATAGGTGATGTTAACACCCCATATTCAGTACAGACAGCACATGAATTAAAAAAAAGATGTAGGTATAAATAATCCAGTTAATAATAGATCAGTTTTAGGATATATAACATATACCCTAAAGATGAAGACTGTCTTCCCATATGTATCATTTTAGCAAATATTCATTTTTGTGACTGCATGAAATGACCCTGGATTGATAACCTACCCTTGCTTCTATTTTATATTTTATCCTATCTTTTGCCAAGGTCTATGTAATGTGAGATACATACGCAGGCAAACCAGTTCTTGCTGTAATGTGTGATCAGATCTGAAACTCGGCCAGTGGTACTGGTTCCCCCCCCCACCTTTTCCTGACACTGCATACAACTATCTCCCTTTTAAGCAGGGCATGTGGGGTGACTATAAGTGAAATGTACTTTTAGACAGGCACTTGGGGATGCGTAGCTCCTTCAGGGCCCCGGGCCTGGTTCCAGGACCATTGGATGCTTCCACAGGACACTAATGCTCCGTGTTGTGGCCTGTTGCATGCACAGTGTTCTTGTGTTCCATTCACAGCGTCGGCGGCAAGCATGAAAAACATAGGTCAGGGGCATATAAAATATTTATGAAAGATAAAAGCACAGATGTCCTTTTTTAGCACACCTACCAAGTACAGAATACTTGAACAGCAGTGGTTTTGAGTTCTAGTTAAGATATGTATCTTAACTATTTATAAAGCTATTTAGTAATTCTTTTTTTCTTTTGCAGTAAGTAATTTTAGCAGCAGTGATTTTTTTTAAGTGCATAGTTGGAGCTGAAGAGAGGGCTCAGTAGTTAAAATCATGCTGCTCAGGCAGAGGCCCAGAGTTTGGTACCTGTCAAACATGGCAGGTGGCTCCCAACCACCTGGAATTCTAGAGCCCGGGGATCTGATGCCCTCTTCTGGCCTCTGTGGGTACTTGCATTCATGTGGCATACATTCACACACAGACTATACACATACACATAATCAAAAGTAAAACATATCTTCAGAAATAAAAAAGAAATTAAAGTACATACTTAGTGAAAAAAGCATTACTGTCTTTTGGGTTGTCAAAAAATTGATAAATAAGCGCACATTTAATGGAAAAGTGATTATTGTCTTTTGATTTCTCAAAGAGACTGGTGGCAAATTCCTAATTTGCAGAAAATATTTGTAGACTCTGCCATCCCCTGGGGGCCTATGATGATATCATTAAGAGAACTTGAGGCCAAAATTTTCTAAAAAACATATCAACATCTATCTCAAGAGCTAGTAATTATTTTAAGAAGGCCGTGATGAAAAATGGTTAACATAAGCAGATGCAGAAGGTGAATTTACATATCCCTGTGAGGCAGTCATGCTTTTTTATTTAGATCCAACATCTGTTCTTCTAAGTGCTTTGCCCCGCCCTTTTTCCAGTAGGGCCTCCCCAGTGAAAGACAATGGATGTGGATAGGGCTTTGCCCCGCCCCTTTTTCCAGCAGCGCCTCCCCATGGATGCTGATAGGCTGATGACAAGTGAAAAGTCCAAGACCTCACGGTGCCACACAGACACATTCAACAATGTCAAAAACCAGCCTTTGGAGGCCTGGGAAGATAGTTCAGTCCTCGAAATGCTTGCTGAGCAAGTGTGAGGACCCGAGTTCGTCTCCCTAGCTCCCACGCCACATAAAATAATCCTGGCACTTGGCAGCACATGCCTGTAATTCCAGCAGTGGGGAGGCCGAGACTGAAGAATCCCTGGAGCGTATTGGCCAGTCCCCCTAACCAAAATGGTGAGCCCCAGGAGTCAGCAGAGACCTTGTATGAAGAAATCATGGGGGACGGAGGCTGGAGAGATGATTTAGCAGTTACTAGCTGCTCTTTCAGAGGGCCTGAGTTCACTCCCTCCACCCACATGGCATCACACAGCTATGACTCCAGTTCCAGGGGATCTGTCATCTTCTTCTGGCTTCTAAGGGCGCTCTGTGCAAGTGGTACACAGACATAATACTCGTACACTTAATGGAATTGAAAGAAATAAAAGGCTAGGGAAAGAGATGGAGAGAGAGATCCAGTGTTGACACATACACACACACACACACACACACAGAGAGAGAGAGAGAGAGAGACAGAGACAGAGACAGAGACAGAGAGAGACAGAAAGAGGGGTGCACATATGTAGACACACATACACACGGAGAGAGACACACACACATACATAAACACACATACACATACAGAGGTGCACGTATGTAGGCACACATACACACACAGAGATGCACACACATAAACACAGACACACAGAGGTGCACATATGTAGACACATATACATATGCTCACACACACGCGCACACACACGCACACAGAGTGAGGCTTTGTGTTCGTAAAGAAATCAACCTGAATATACAAACAGATGAGATATATCTGAACGCCTGTGTGATGAGTGAGGGGCATAACGTGGAGTCTGTGGCCAGGAGTGAAAGGTCAGTGTTTCTAGCTGTCCCAGCGGATGTGCTGCTAGGCATGAGGTTGTGGGCAGTGGCCCCTGAGACTCTGCTTGCTTGTTGAGGGGTCCGAGCGCATTGACAGAGCTGAGGGTCGACGGGACATCCAGGACACACAAACCACGTGTGTTCCTCCTCCAGGCTGACTGAGGGTGAGAGGCACTGAGCTTCACAACGCAGTTCTTTTAGGGCTTTGTAAATTCCTTCCAGAGATTTCTGAACATTGGCCGGCTTTGGTTTTGCCTCCCTCCTCTGTAGATTCTTATCACAAGCTTCCAGCCTGCAGAATTTACCCTTCCCCCTTTTACAGAACTGGTCAGGAATTGTTTCAGAATTCATGAAGCCAAGCGATTACTGGTGAAGCAGGAAGGGAGGGGCTTTATGTGTGAACTTTTAACCACTGTGAGAAAAAGTTGTTTGAAGAAGGTGGAAGAAAAAAAAAATAATACTTACACTAAGCAAAAATAACCACCCACAGGAATACACAAACTGCAGAGTGCTTTCATGGGATTAATTCCTAATTCCTCTATGAGATTCAGGTGGGTGTTTCACACAGCCATATGTCAATATCAATTCAGAGGTTTAAAAACCTAGACAAGGGAGTCTTCTTTCCTCAGCAAGCCATGAAAACAGGGATTCACCCATGAGCCTTCAGGCAATGAAGCCTCCTCACCTATGAGAAATTACTCCGCTGGCAGTTTAGGCAGGAGACTTCAAATAAGCTTCATTACTGTCTGTTCCCTCCAGAAGGCTCTCCCTCCAAGCTGAGATTTGAACCTGTTATCATTAGTGTTGGTGCTGGAGGGGAGCCGTGAACACAGAAAATGCAGACGAGGCAGCAAGTGTCCAGCTCAGGGACAATGCTCCAGCTCGGCAGGCCAAACTGAATTCTCAGAGCTTCGACATCTTTGAAAACTGCCCCTCTTTTGGTTAGTGTGTCTCACTTCATTTGTTCATGTTAACATTTTTTTTTTAATTGCGATATAAAAAGAAAAAAAACCTGCCAGTCGCTGAGCCCTGGAGTGAGACGCTAACACGGTTGGCATTGCCTTCAGGAGAACAAGCTTCGCCAGCGTCATAGAACTAGCTGCTCATGTCACATCCATTTTGCTGTGCGCATCTGTGGCAGCCCAGCATCTGCTTAGATTCGTGATCCTAATTGTCATGGAAAATGTCTTCACAAAGTTGTCACTGCATTACTCTATGGAACAGAAGTCACCATGTGTGCTTGGGATTGCCTGGCACGGGACGGTTGTTGCATAGAGGCATCCCACAGTGCCTCGTTGCGACTGAATAAATGATACCCCTTTTAAAAGCTGGAGGAAGTTGGCATGACAACCTCAGACATCGTGGGAACAAGTATCCAGCCTCCGAAACCTACCAAAGACTTCTAGTGATTTCAGAAGAAGCCGCTTGATGTTTAGCTTTAAGGAAAAGCAAACAAAATGAGAAGTATGTTAACTGTCTCGGTTAGCTTTCTGTGGTGTGATAAAACACTGACCTAAAGCAAGCTGGGGGAGAAGGGGGTTTATTTGGCTTATAGGTGACAGTCCATCATCAAGGGAAGCCAAGACAAAAACTCAAGGCAGGAGCTTGACACAGAAAACATGGAGGAGTGCTGCTTATCAGATTGCTCATCTTGGCTAGGACAGATAGCTTATTTACACAGCCCAGGCCCTCTTGACAAGGGGTAGTACTGCCTACAGTGGGCTGGGCCATCTGCATCAATTATCTGTCAAGAAAATGCTTCCAAAGACATGCCCAAAGGCCAATTTGATGGAGTCAATTCCACGGTTGAGAGCCTCTCTTCCCTGATATGTCTTGGTTTGCGTCAAATTGAGCACACACTAACATGCTGCCAGGATTCTTCATGATGCCATCAATCTTAAGTGTGCTAAAGAGACCAAGCTCACAAACACAGCAGGCAGGTGCTGTGCCTCCACAGGCCTGTGAGGGACTGTGGGTGTCTGAAATGATTTAGAAGATTTAGTGTCTGACTGAGAAATGGGGTGCAGTTAAACTCTGGGAATGAAAGCAGCATATCACTGTGCAGTGTTATGGTTGGATCTCCCACAGCTTCGTGGTTGAAAAGCTTGTTCCCCGTCTGGTGGTGTTACTTGGGAATTGTGGAACTTTTAGGATATGTGGCTTCATTGGAAGAAGCAGGTCACTAGTAATAGGCTTTTAAGGTTATCTGTCGTCCATCCCTGGTACCCATCTCCCTCTCTGGTTCTTGGTTTTCCAAGTGACCATGAGTAGACCTGTTTCACTGTGCCTTTTCTGCCGTGATTGACTGAACCATGAGCCACAGTAAGTGGTTTATGTCAGGTAACATGGTCGCTGTTGTGCAGGAGTAAGCTAATGTGTGCAGACGAATGGACCAAGGCCATTCAAGGGTCTTCACAGTATACTTAGCCTTCTTGCCTTCTACCTCCCCTCCCCTCTCTCTCTTCTATGTCTTCTCTCTTTTCTTTTTTATCTACTTTTCTTCCTTCTCCACAAAAAGGCCACTCTGAAGTTGAGAGAGCATTATACAAGTGATGGAATCTTAGGCTGGGGACATTATTTTCCAGGTTGCTTGAGTTAGCCTTTGGTGGTGGTGATGGTGGGGGGTGGGTGGGTGGGATGAAAGATAAAGACGATGTCAAATAAACAATGGGATTTCCATTGCTGTGATAAAACACCATGGAACTTGGGGAGGAAAGGGTTTAACTCAACTCACAACTCTCAGGTCACACTCCGTCACCCAGAGAAGCTGGAACAGGAACTCAAGGCAGGACCTGGAGCAGAGGCTGTGGGAGAACACTGCTTCCTGGTTTGCTCCTCTAGGCTTGCCGAGCCTGCTTTCTTGTATAACTCGGGACCACCTGCTAATGGGCAGGGCCACCTACCAGAGTGAGCTGGGTCCTCCCACGTCCATCATTCTGCTGGCTAGTTTTACGTCAACTTGACACAAGCTAAAGACATCTGAAAGGAGGGAACCTTAATTAAGATAATGTTTCCATAATATCTGTGGGCAAGCCTGCAGGGCATTTTATTAATTAGTGATTGACGTGGGAGGGCCTAGTCCATTGCGAGTAGTGCCACCCTGGGCAGTTTGTCCTGGGTTCTAAAAGAAAGCAGGCTGAGCATGTCACGAGTAGCAAGCCAGAAAGCAGCACTCCTCCATGGTCTCTGCATCAGCTCCTGCCTCCAGGTTCCTGCCCTGTGTGAGCTCCTGTCCTGACTCCCTTCAATGTTGAACAGTGGTGTGGAAGTGTAAGCCGAATGAACCCTTTCCTCCCCGACTTCCTTTTGATCGTTGTGTTTCATCACAGCGATTGTTAACACTAACTGGAACAATCATTAAACAACAAAATGTCTCACAGTCTTGCTGACAAGACCATCCAGTGGGGGACATTTTCTCAGTTGAGGTTCCCTCTTCTCAAATGACTCTAGTTTGTGCCAAGTTGACAAAAATCTCATCAGACAAGGAAGATTGATTAATAAGTCTCATTAGAGAAGGATATACTTATAAAATGCAATGACCAGAACAGGGACAAAGGCGGATGAAAACCATCAGCAAAGGGCAGGTCCCTCCAACTCATTTGGAGTGAATAGAGAGGGAAAAATTAGTCTTCAGCTTTGCAACATGGCAAGCGGGTTCTGCTGAGGCAATAAAGCAAGGGGTAGTCTCAGAAGATGAGGAGGAGCAGAGTTTGAACCCTTGGAGTCTAGGTTCAAGGTGGAGGGAATCATGCCCCCCCCCCATTGCTGAACGTCTTCATTTCATAGATGGAGAAAATGCTGCGCACATGCTGCAGGCCCTCAGAACTGAACGGAAACCCCAGGTGTCTACTAATGGCTTCTAAAGCGACCCCTTAGTCCACAGAGCCTCTGTATTTTTGCCCCACGAGGACCACTGTCCTTGACCTACCTAGTCCCATGCCTTTTTTCCCTCATCCCCCTCACATTTTTGCCAAAATTTCCATTTCTCTCTAAGACTTTGTCTGAGGAAGTCAGAGTATGTCCACCTAGAAATATGGCTGCAGAAGCCTCCTTGGCCCGAGGATTATTTTCAGCTAATTAATTGAGAAACTGTTGAAGTACAAGCTCCTCTGTGCTCTACAACTGTTCACCTTACTCATCAACTTGACTGGATCTGGAATCAAGTGAGAGGTGTGCCTCTGGGCGGGTCTGCAACAGTACTTTCTGGAAGGACTGAGTGGGGAAAACTCTTCCTGACAGTTGGCAGCTTTCCACTGCCCAGACATAAAGAACCCTAAGAGACAAGCCATGCTACATCTTATCTGCTCGCTCTGCTCCTCACTGATGACTCTATCCACCCCGCCTCCAGCACTGCCCCCACTCCCTCCTTCGCTGACACTCAAACCCAGCTTCTTCAGCCCTCTAGCAGAGACTGAAGACCATATCTAGGAATCTCCCAGGCCTTCAAAGCCGACTATGTGACATGAGAAATGGGACGAATCTCTGAAGTTCAAAGGATGCCTTTCTTCTGGCCTCCAATGGGCTCTTCTTAACTCTGATGTCAGATGCTCAGGATCACACTAAATTTCCAATGAGTCAAATGGACTTGGGATTCTTGTCTTGTGACACCCAAGAATAAAATCCATGGACTTCAGAGAGTGGCTTCTAGAAAGAAGGTTCTTATAGACTGGTAGGTAGGAGCTTTTGAAAAAGAGAAGGCAGAGATTCTGCATGGTATCAGTGGGTTCCAGGAAATGGGGGTACCACTGTTCTGCTGGTCTGGGGCCTTTTAGAGAACTGATGTCAGAACCAGGGATAGGCATGGGGGATGTGGTCAGTCCAGTGGACCCCACCTTGAGGTATCCAGATGCCTCCTCTCAGTTTCATTCACATCCTCAGGCAGAGCTCCCATGCAAGGGGAGGGAGATGAGGAACCAGAACTTTCTTTCGGCGTTCCTAATGCCTCCAGCAGGAACTTCATTGAACTGCATTGTGATCCCTGCCTTACCTCATGCCATTCTTTGAGCCTCTACACCCCTGAAACAACTTCAGAGGCAGACACAGACTGGGTTCACACCATCCTTACCAGGGCACTTTTTGTATTGGGAGTCAGCAGCTGCTGAAGTTAGCCCCGTTTTCTCCCAGGAAGCAGGGATACACGACTTGTCCTTCTTGGGGGATTATGCTCCAGGGCAATGACTTGAGGTCAAGAGAAGAAATCTTGAGTTGTCAAACTGGCATGAAGTTTACTCAGTCTTGAAAAATATTTAAATGTATTTGAAAGGGACACAGAAAGGGAATTCTGAAGGAAAAAAAAAAAGCAAGAAAGCAGAAAGTCTCTTCTCACTTATTTTCAATTTGTATCTGTCCTTCTGTGGCCCTAGCAGTTAGAGCAAGGTATTTGGTGGACACTCACTACTTGTAGGATGAATGGAAAAATGGCCGATCCTGGTGTGTGATTATACAAGTGCTTAATCTGACGTCAAGCTCTGTTTCCAAACTGTTCCTTGTAAGGATTATTGCACAAGACATGAATAGTGTTTTGCTTCCATTTTGCTTGTCAGCCATCTATTCTCTGTGTGGTTCTTTTTTGCTTAGCCCCCCCCTTTTAAGATTGCTATTTAATTCATATGGAGTAAAATTAGTCTTTTTTGTTTTTATTTTATAATTAATTTAATTTTACATATCAGCTGTGGATTTCCCTGTCCTCCCTCCTCCCACCCCACACCAACCCCCATTCCCACCTCCTCAAAGGCAAGGTCTCCCCTGGGAATTCAGCCCAGCCTGGTAGATGCAGTTGAGGCAGGTCCAATCCCCTCCTCCCTACACCAGGGCTGAGCAAAATGTCTCAGCATAGGCCCTAGGTTCCAAAAAGCCAGCTCATGCACTAAGGACAGGTCCAGGTCCCACTGCCTGGGGGCCTCCTAAATAGTTCAAGCTAATCAACTGTCTCACTTATCCAGAGGGCCTGGTCCAGTTCCATGGGGGCTCCTCAGCTATTGGTTCACAGTTCATATGTTTCCACTAGTTTGGCTATTTGTCCCTGTGCTTTTTCCAATCATAGTCTCAATATCTCTTGCTCATATAATCCCCCCTCTCTTTCGCTGGTTGGACTCCTGGAGCTCCACCTGGGTGGATGAGATCTACATGAGCAAACTGGATGTGTGTGTGTGTGTGTGGGGGGGTAATGGAGGGCAAGGGTTGCAGCAAAGAGAGCTTAGGGGAGCAGGAGGTCCCAGCTGGACCAGGAACAGAGTGGGAGAACAAGGAAAGAGATACCATGATGAACGAAGACCCCAGGGGAGTAGGAAGAAGCAGAGTGCTAGAGAGGTCCCCAGGAATCCACAAAGATACCTCCACTATAGACTACTGGCAATGGTCGAGAGAGTGCCTGAGCTGACCTACTCTGGTAATCGGATGGCCGAACACCTTAATTGTCATGATAGAACTCTTATCCAGTGACTGATGGAAAATTAGTCTTTTAAAAAATACTGTTTTATGAGTTTTGACCAAGAGCGGCTGTGTCGCATGGCTTGTCCTGAGGTGAGACCTTTCTCCCTGCAGCAGGACAAAGGGACTAGAGAAAGTTACATCAAGATTAGCATATGAAGGAAGGCAGCTTGCAGGGTGAGACTGGACACCCTTTCCCACCTGGGCTACATAAGTCGGACAGAGCATGCTCAGGGAAAGCCCAGTGACACAGAGCTGTGGGAGTGGATGCTGTGTAACTGGACCATAAAGGGGTTTGGTGGTACAATGTTTTTGAGTGCATACTTTCCCCCCGACCACTAGGCCACCCCTATTCTCCCGAGTGCCTTTGCTTCTTAATAATAAATGGTCTCTGCTTCCATTTCTAACTATGTGTCCAGCCAGTTCTTTGCCATGGACACAAGAACCTGGGAGCTTCAAGGGGTCCTTTGGAACTCAGATGCATGGTATAGCACCCCCTGAAAAAACGTCCCTCAGGGCCTTTGGTCTCATTCATATCTCACTCCCAGATTCTGTCACCTCTGTGTCAGCTTTCTCTTCTTACAAGTTGTGTCTGTTCTAAGACGCAATGTGAATGGGATGATGCGATATGTCGTCTTGTAGCCTGCCTTCTTTTTTTTCTCAAAATATATTTCACATCCATCCATTTTATTGCATGTATTAGCAGTTCAGTTTTATTGCTAAATAGTACTACATGGGATAGACACATCACAATTTGTTGGTCCAGTCATCCATTGAAGGACATCTGGATTGGAGTGATGATGAACAAAATATTTTTAACATCTGTATTCTAGTTTTTATGTAAACATAAGTTTTTATTTCATTTGGAAAATCATCTATGGATGAGGTGCTAGGAATCATGTATATGTGTATTATATAGCAATGGTTCTCGACATCTGGGGTGCATTCCCTTTGGGAGTCAAATGACCCTTTCACAGGGGTCATCTAAGACCATAGGAAAATGCAGATATTTACATTGTGATTCATAACAGCAGCAAACTTACAATTATAAAGTAGAAACAAAAATAATTTCATGGTTGAGGGGTCACTGCAACATGAGGAACTGTTTTAAAGGGTCACAGTGCAACATTAGGAAGGTGGAGAACCACTGTTATAGATTGAATATGAGCACACAGTAAGAAGGGGCCACATCTTGAAAGCCAGTAATAGAGGCTTCACCAGAAAGCCACTGTGCTGGTAACTGAATTCTAGCTTCTAAAACCACAAGGAATGACTGTTCTTTAAGCCATTAGTTTTATGGTATCCTATCACACCAGCTCCAAGTGACTAAGGTAGTACATGTTTAGTTTTTTTTTTTTTTTTTTTTGGTTTTTCGAGACAGGGTTTCTCTGTGTAGCTTTGCGCCTTTCCTGGAGCTCACTTGGTAGCCCAGGCTGGCCTCGAACTCACAGAGATCCGCCTGACTCTGCCTCCCGAGTGCTGGGATTAAAGGCGTGCGCCACCAACGCCCGGCTACATGTTTAGTTTTATCTGAAAAGACTTCCAAGCTGTTTCCCAAAGCTAGAGCACCATTTTGCACTCTAACCAGGAGTGTGCAGATGTTCCACACACGGGGCTGGAGAGAGAGAGTTCATCAGGGAAGAGCACCTGTTGTTCAGGAAGAGGCCTGAAGTTCCGTTCCCCACACTCAAAGGCTCACCACCACCTGTAACTGCAGCTCTAGAGTGCGATGACCTCTCACTTCTTCTATGGGTACCTGCCTGCACACATTCATGTACACACAAGCACGTGAACATACACCGCTGTGGTCATTCGATATGAAAATATCTCTTACATTCTAAGACACTAGAACTTTGGTTGGACCTTAGAGCCAGAGTTAATAGTACATGTTAATGACAGTTAAATGTCACTGAAGACTTAAGACTGCTAGCCTACTGTGTCTGCAGCCTGTTTGTTAAGAGAATAGTGTAACGATCAGCCATGCTTACCTGAGACTTCCCATATAATCAGCTTTTGCAACCTACGCTAATTCATAGCTGTGACCTGAAGCTATGTGCTCTTCCAGGCTCCTCGCCCAGAACAATACATGTGTATCATTTGCAGAAAGCAGTAAATACAGGTTGAAAGTAACCTTCTAAAATTAATATCCACCATAAATGTTGAATGTAATATTTGGATATTGATTACAAAACAATGATATTTGTAGTATTGTTTGTTGTCTGGGTCAGTTGGGATTGGTTGGGGCCAGTGATTTAAGCCCTTCTTTTTTTTTTTTTTCTTTCGAGACAGGGTTTCTCTGTGTAGCTTTGCGCCTTTCCTGGAGCTCACTTGGTAGCCCAGGCTGGCCTCGAACTCACAGAGATCCGCCTGCCTCTGCCTCCCGAGTGCTGGGATTAAAGGCGTGCGCCACCAACGCCCGGCGATTTAAGCCCTTCTTAAAGATGTCTGTGAAGTGTCCCATCCCTTCCCCATGTGATGCCTTCTGTACTGTTCAATAACAACAGAGCAAAGCCCTTTGTTAAAGACAGGCAAAGACAGACACACAGATACACACTGATAGGCATGGATAGACACACAGAACACACAGTCACAGTCACAGCTTCTAGGCAGGCACAGACTCAGACTCATACGACAGACAGACAGAGGACAGAAGACACAGGGAACGTAAAGAAGAGAATTCAAATCTGGACTTGCTCTTGGTTAGATGACTCCAGGGGAAAATGCTGTTATTACTTTCCTTAATGTGACACCAATGTGTTATGGGTGACTCAGAGCTAATCACTCATGTGTTTAATCCATGCACACCCCAAGTAAGTATTTTTTTCCTAATCTTAAAAAAACCCTCCCTTTAAAAAGAAAAAAAAAGACAATGGCTTGAAATCCTCATTAATATCAGGTATTACCATTCTAATTTCCCTCTGAATGCAAAGTATTCTAACAGGTCTGTTGTTCTTTTCATTTGCATATCTCTAATTACTAATGACGCTGATCTTCTCATGTTTAATAGAGCTTGACCCTCATCTAAGCAGGTCCCTTTACTAGACCACTCAGTCTTTACTATATATAACTCACAATGTGCAACTCAGAGGCACAGAGAGCTGGGAAACCTTTACCCTAGCAAAGGTTCCAAGGCTAGGGTACCAGTGAGGACAACATGGAAAACACAGGCCTCTATTATTGAAGGGATCCAGAATATGTTAGTCTAAAATATGCCACTTTGCCATGAGCAGTATTTTGGGCTGAAGGCCACTGAAAATCAGTAGATGTAGGAAAAGTTATGCTCTCTTTTTCCTGCTTGAGAACCAAGTAGTAAAACTCCCTGTGGGAGGCTTTCTCCCCGAGTTCTGTGCCGGAGGATCTGATCAGAAATAGAACAGCACCAAGATGGATGTACATAAATACCCTCTGCCATTGCTTTCCCTCATGTCTCCTAATCACCTTCTCAACCCCACTTCTGTCTGTCACAATGACGTAATGAGACCCCCGGGCTTCATACCACTAGTTATTGGGATGCTTTATTACATAACAGTGGATAAATGAAACATGCAATGACTTTTCCAGTACTCCCCCACTCTAAGTACCGCTCTCTACATCCTTGTCTTTCCAAACAGAAGACTAAATGAGTTGTCAGGCTGCTTTGCTCTTCTTCCTGCATTTCAGCTGGTGTCAGAACAAATTTCACAGATGAATTAGCTTCCTAGAGCTGTTGTAAGAAGTTACCATAAACTTGGTGACTTAAAATACAAGCTATCCTCTTAGATTTCTGGAGACCAAAAGTTTCAAGCAGCATGTAACAAGGGATACCGTGTCTCTGCAAACTTTCTGGTGTCCTCAGACATTCTTGGCTTATGGCTATGCCACTCCAACCTCCGCCTCTGTCTTCATGTGAGCTTCTCTGTATTTTTCTGTGTCCTTTCCTTTTCTTATGGAGATGTCCATCATTGTAATTAGAGCCCACCTTATGGCCACCATGACTTATTTTTGACAGGATTCAGAAGTAGAAGCTCTTAGTAAGGACAGCTGATGATGTCTCTTGGCAATCTGAAGTTTAACATGTTCTGCACTCTTATTTTTCTTTTTCTTTTTTTTTTTTTTTTTTTGGTTTTTCGAGACAGGGTTTCTCTGTGTAGCTTTGCGCCTTTCCTGGAACTCACTCTGTGGACCAGGCTGGCCTTGAACTCACAGAGATCCGCCTGGCTCTGCCTCCCGAGTGCTGGGA
>CABHPH010117303.1:36689-47851 GCA_902168325.1 Peromyscus nudipes | reverse complement strand
ATCTTGGAAGGTTTACACCAGTCTCCTCAAGGGCACATCCTCAATGATCAGTAGGTATCATCTTGGAAGGTTTATACCAGTTCCAAGAAGCACCATCAGCTGAGGACCATTCCTTCAATACATGAACTTTTGAAGAACATTTAAGACTCAAACAACATTTTCCTTTTAGTTCCTGAAGATTCTTGTCAGTTTCAAAACGCAAACGATGTTGGTTCCATCCCAAGCATCTTTATAATCTTAATCGGACTGCTCAAAAGACCAAGCCAATTCCCCTTTGAGACTCAAGATAAATTCTCAGCTATAAGCTCCCATGTACAAGAAGTCATTTTTTTCTGAAGCAGCATAATTTCTAACTGCATTCTAAATACTTATTATTATACCCACAGATTATACTACAGGTATAGCTCTTACCCTTTAACTTTGCAGCAGATATGAGACCATTACAGAAAGCCACAACTGGTCAAAATGCAGAGACCAACTGACTGTAGGATGCCTGGCCCCATTAATATATCTAGGGCAGTGGTGGCACACACCTTAATCCCAGCACTCGGGAGGCAGAGCCAGGCGGACCTCTGTGAGTTCAAGGCCAGCCTGGGCTACCAAGTGAGTTCCAGGAAAGGCACAAAGCTACATAGAGAAACCCTGTCTCAAAAAAACAAAACAAAACAAAACAAAACAAATATTATATCTATATTATATATCTATAACACAGCTCCTACACCTAAGGATCAGAGAACATCCTGGAAGACAGCCGGAAAGACTGTAAGAGCCAACAGTCCAGGAAGTCTGCTGTGAGATTGTGTCTTCTAGACACATCAGTTATATCCATGAAATCTCAACAAGGTGACAGCCTAAGCAAGACCTCCATAATTCCAATGCCAGTTGACTACCCACTGTGAGTGAAGGGAAGTCTCATGGGCCCTCCCCTTAGATGAAGAACTACAAACAAGGAATTACTGCTGAGAGACAGAGCATCGGTCTTCCCCAGGGATGAGGCCCCTACCTGATTATCCAATACCCAGTGGTCAGTCTAAAAACATACACACACAAACAACAATAAACAGACTCAACATGTTATGTTTAATTAAAGAAAAAGAGGGCATGCATTTGAGAGGGAGTAGAGTGTGAGATCATGGGAGGGCTGGAGGGAGGAAGGAGGAAATGATATAATATTTTGATTAGAAATAAAATAAACAAGTTCCATACTTCTGATAAACAATGGCTCAAGGGAAATACCGTCATTCAGAAGGGGAGGTAGAATCAAGGAAAGGAAGGATCAGATCAAAAGCAAGACGGGAACTCAGTTAAACAAATTCTAAAACCTGTACCTCCGTGACTAACACCTGTATACATGAAACTGTGGTATGAGCTCAGTAGGGTTGCAGCAGTTCCCTTTCTTTCTGGAAGGAGCCCATGCATTTCTTTCTTCAGCTGGCTCCATTTGCTGCCTACAGAATTCTTGGCTACACAGTCCAGGTTCCTGATCTTCCTGGGGTTTCCAGTGCAGGCTCAGCTTCTGTCTCGTAGCTTCACACATCACCTTTTAGAGGCTGCCTGGGAGACTCTTGTTCTGCCACAGGCTGCCTAGACTTCCAGAGCCTCTTTCACAACTTCATTGGAAGCCTCTGTGAACCCATGACTCACACATTCTGTATTCAGGCGAAACCAGAATCAAATGGGGGGATCCAGTTTCTGGGGCTCACTTCAGCAGTAGCTGGGTCTACTTGGAGCTGACTCCAGCGCTCTGAGTGCCTAAACAGCTAAATATGGGCAAACAAATCCAGGGAAATGATTTACTGGGTGGCTCAGAGTGAGAGCAGTATACCACACTCTTTTTTTTTTTTTTTTTCGAGACAGGGTTTTTCTGTGTAGCTTTGCGCCTTTCCTGGAGCTCACTTGGTAGCCCAGGCTGGCCTCGAACTCACAGAGATCCGCCTGCCTCTGCCTCCCGAGTGCTGGGATTAAAGGCGTGCGCCACCACCACCCGGCCTCTCTCTTTTTTTTAACCAAAACCTTAAACCTGAGAACCTGGGTGGGTCTTGCTGATTCCTGACATGCCCTGGGGCATCTTTTCTAATGTTACAATGCAAAGAAATGAGCTCCTTTGTTTGCTTGGATTTATCTTCATTTGTTATTTCACACACGTATAAAATGTAGATTGGTTTTTTTCATCCCAGGTACCCTCACCTAACTGCCCCCGCCACCATACTCCCCGAACCCGCTCTCCTTCCTCATGTCCTTCCTGTCTTCAAGTCCTATTTTGTTTGTGGTGATTCACTTGAGTTTGATCAGCGCTGCTAGCATGAGCATGCTGGCTTTATGGTTGTGGTCAAATGTTGCTAATTTCTTCAGCAGACACACCTTCCTTGGCTACAACTTTAAAACTATTACGCTTTGACTACCAACTATTTCCCATGGGCTGGTGCCTTAATAGTTCGGTCTCTAGCTAGTTCTGCAAACTTCATAAGGTAGGATCTACTGGAGAAAGTTAAACACTTACACAGGTCCTGGGGATCTTGTCCCTGGCCCCTTCTTGTCCTTTACTATGCTTCCTGTCCCCTGTGAAATGAAGAGTTTCTCTACTTTTATCATCCGCCGTGTTCTGTGAATTGCAGGGAGCGAGGCTTCCACCCACGGAAACTCTAAGACCATGAGCTAACTGTCAGCCTTCCTTTAAGTCTGCCATTCTCAACCTGTGGTCGTGACCCCTTTGGGAGTCAAACGAACCTCCCACAGGGGTCTCATACCAGATATTTACTTTATGATTCATAACAGTAGAAACATCACAGTTCCAAAATAGCAATGAAAAATTTATGGTTGGAGGTCACCACAACATGAGGAACTATACTAAAGGGTCGCAGCATTAGGAAGGTTGGGAACCACTGCTTTAAGTTACTGTCTCAGGTATTTGGTCACAGTGACATTAAAACCTGCCAATACAAACACCCTCTTTTCCTCTCTGCTGAGTGCTCCTGATTCTTACTGCAAATCTGCGTCAAGGGCGTGCCCATGCCCCAGCCTGAAAGCTCTGCTACATTAGCGCTTTCTCACCAGATAAAAGGTCATCCATCACCTTTAAGCTCGGCCACTTACCACGTCTCAGAGCTTGCCAAATGTAGCCAAGCTGTTTGTCAGAATGTACCACGAATGGCTTCTTAATCAGTCCCCTAAGAGACCTTGTTTCTAGCTGAAACTATATCAACACAGTTTTTGTTTGTTTGTTTTTTTTGTTTGTTTGTTTTTTTTACCGTCCACATTCCTATCTGCATTCTGGGTTTGAGATCCCGCCTCATCTGCCCATTAAACATCACTCACAGCAGCTGATGCTTTCACAAAACTTCCCTAACGCATCCCACATTGAGATTAGCCTAAACTATGTAGTAGTCATCTCAATTTACACATCTGGTTGATTCCAACTGACCCCACTTCTCGGTACCAGGTTTTCTCCATCAGTCAGGTTTCTGCTACTGTGACAAAGTCATGGTGATAGATGCATGTAAAGAGTTTATTTTGGTCCTTGGTTCCTGAGGTTTCAGCACACAGTTTCTTAGACACATCGCTTTGGGTCTATGGTAAGGCAGAATCACATTGGGGAGAAGGTGGTAGAGGAAAGGCGCTAACATGGTGGGAAGGAGTTAGAGAGAGTGAGGAGTGGGCTTGGGAACTGATAGCCAGCCCCTTTAAAGGCACATCCCCAAGAGACATACCTTATTTCCCTGCTAGACCCCGCCTCCCAAAGTTTTCGCTTCCAATAAAAGAGTTTTCCAGGGAATTTAAGATATATACTGTAATGCGTGAAGTTCAGGGGATGTTTCAACTTTTCACAAAAAGTTGCAAACATCAAGACAAAAGTAACTCCTTTTTTTCTGTAACAGTTTGAATCCCATGATCTCAGTTCACCCAACAATGGATCTTGATCAGAATTTTAAACTTTGTTTCTTTTGGATAATGAGGATTTTGGGGAGTCTCTCTCATTTATTTATTTTTATTTTATGTGTATAGGTCTTTCTTTTTCTTTTTTCTTCTCTTTCTTTCTTCCTTCGTTCGTTCGTTCGTTCGTTCCTTCCTTCCTTCCTTCCTTCCTTCCTTCCTTCCTTCTTTCTTTCTTTCTTTCTTTCTTTCTTTCTTTCTTTCTTTCTTTCTTTCTTTCCCTGCATGCAGTGCCCATGGAGGCTAGAAAAGGATGTCAGATCCTCCAGAACGGGAGCTACAGGTGTGAACTGTCATGTGAGTGTTGGGAACCCAGCCCACGTCCTTTGGAAGAGCAACGGATTCTCTTAGCAGCTGAGCCCTTTCCAGCATTTTTTTTTTTTTCTGTGCTCTGTAAGACAGTGATGAGACGGGGGCATAGCACGAGGCTAATGGTACTTACTCTGCAGGATCTGAGACTTGCTTGGGCTGCTTCTAATGCGTGGCACGCGCATGTGGTGTATGTGTGTGTGTGTGTGTGTGTGTGTGTATGTGAATGTGTTCAAATGGTCGTGTGTTCATGAAATTTGCAACAGCAGGATACTTGACAAGTTGAAAGGACTGACTTTTCATCTTGGCTTCCTTTCTGTTTCTATTTTCCTTGTGTTTGGTGTTAGTATTGGGAGTGGCCCTGAGTATCTTTGTACTTGCCTTTATGACATTTGTGTAGGGAAAGCATTTAGTTTGGGTTAAATGGGACATATTTATGTGGTTTCTGTCAGGCAATTTCACATATGGTTGAGTTATGAATAGCCACCATGCTGAGGAATGACTTCCAGGAATACTCCCAAGCCCACAGGGCTGATTTGCCCAGTGTCAAGACATGAATGTGCAGAGCCAGAGAAAGCATGGCAATCTGTGCCAGCACCGGAAGTGTGTGGGGAGTGGAGGAAACGCGGGGCTGGAAACACAGAGAGCCAGTATGTGGGAAGTTCTTCCATTCATCAGAGTAAAGGATTGGATTTCCAGTGATGCCTATTCCAAAGTGTGTTTCTTCCCAGTTAAGGCTAACTCTGGTAATGCAGCATATATGAGTTCACCATATTATGCTTTGGTTTTTCATAGCATTTTCATGAGATTAAAAAAAAGGGGGTGGTGATATAACTCAGTTGTAATGGGTTTGAGTCACAGCATTGCATGAAATAGGTGTGATAACTGGGTGGTGGCAGCACATGACTTTAACAGGAGGCAGAGGCAGGAGGATTGCTGTGAGTTTGAGGCCAGCCTGGTCTACAAAGCGAGTTCTAGAACAGCCAGGGCTACACAGAGAAACCCTGTCTTGGGGAGGGGGGAGCATTAAAACAACAACAACCAACCAACCAACCAACCAACCAACCAACTACCTGATAGTTCATGCCTATAATCCCAGTACTTAGGAGGTGGAGGCAGAAAGACCAGAAGTTTAAGGTCATTTTTGACTACATAGTGAGTTTGAGGCCTGGGATGTATGAGACCCTGTGTTAGTATTGGGCACAATCTCTAACAGAATTACAGACAAGTATCTACAAGTCTTATATGAAAAAAAACTATATAGGTTTCCCCAAACATGAAAACAATCCCAATGTTTATTATAATATTAATGATAAATTTGTGAAATGCAGTCTTTCCTAAATTTCTCAATAATGAAAGTATGTTTTGATTAAATGTATAAAGCAAAGACCGCACAATATTTTTGTTTTTTCCATTTAAATATGACATTATAGGTAGGTATGGTTGCATACACCTGATATATTAACATTGATGAGGCTGAGGCAGTATTGTGAGTTTGAGGCTAACCTATGTTATTTAGTGAGATGCTACCTCAAAAATATATATTATTAGATTATTACAAAGTAAATAATAATTGTATGGAGAAAGTATATAAGAGGTGTTTTAAGCATCCAATTAATAAATATTTCAAGTTTCATGATATATGATATACATTGTGATGGTTTGAAAAAAATGGCCCCCAAAGGGAGTGGTACTATTAGGAGGTATGGCCTTGTTGAAACAAGTGTGTCACTGTAGTGGTGGGCATTGAGGTCTCTTTTGCTCAAGCTTCCCTCAGTGTGACTTTCGGTTGACTTCCTGTTGCCAGCAAGATGTAGCACTCTCAGCTCCAGCACCACATCTGCCTGTATGCTGCCATGTTCCCCTTCATGATCATAATGGGCTAAACCTCTGAAACTATAAGTGAGTCACAAAAATGAAATGTTTTCTTTATAAGAGTTTCTGTGGTCACGGTCTCTTTTCACAGCAATAGAAACCCTAACTAAGACATTCAAGTTGACAAATTTTAATTGTAAATATTAAAGCTCATTTCTAATTTGTAATTACAATTTTGCATTTTCTCTTAAAGCATATGTCCCAGTTATGTGGGCTTTTGGATGCTACAGATTCTAAATCTAATTATGTATTTCTCTTAATCTGTTCAAGGCAGATAGAAATGTTCATTAGTTTTTCTTCTACTCTTCCTACCAAGTACTTGCCCCAATAATTGGCTTCTGGCTGCTCTCTGTGATTTTTTTTCAAGCTATTGGCCAAAACAGAAAGCTAGCTTGTATAAGGCTTTCTGTGGATTGGGTCTCTTGATGGGCAAATCATTAATGAGTTTTAATATGGAGGAGGGCATTGCTACTTAGGAAGGGATTCTTGCTTCATTCATCCTTGAGTGAGGTGAAGGGCAAACAAATCACTGTGGGGGAAAAAGCAGGTGTTATGGTTATGGTTCTTAAGAAGCTTGTCAAGAAGTTATCTTGAGCTTTGGAATCAAACAGACAACATTTCTTCCAGATGTGAAGCCCTTGCATGCATCTATGAAGAAATATTAACTCTTGAGAAGTGTGAACATCAAAGGTTGGTTTTATTTAACATTTTTAGAATTAACTAGGAAACAGGGCTGTTTGCTGAATTTCCCCAAGTCTGTGGTGTGATCAAAAATCTTTCCAGAATTGAAGGATGATTATCTTAGTTAGGGTTTTCATTACTATGAAGAGACACCATGACTACAGAAACTCTTATTTGGGGTGGCTCGCTTACAGTTTCTGAGGTTCAGTCCATTGTCATGACGGGGAGCATGGCGGCCTACAGGCAGACTTGGTGCTGGAGCTGAAAGCACTACATCTCAGGCAAGAGGAAGTCAACAGACACACCGGGTGGTATCTTTAGCATTAAAGTCCGCCCCCACAGTGACACACTTCCTCCACCAAGGCCACATCCATACCAACAAAGCCACACCTCCTAATAGTGCCACTCCCTATGAGATTATGGGGACCAATTACATTCCAACTACCACAATGATGTTAAACTATAGGAAGCATTTTAAAGGTCCTGGGAGAAGCTGGAGTGATGCTGGCTTACTTTAGCCCAGGCTACAATAAGGTTGGGTGAATGAGGAAGAGGCCAAGAAGCCCAGACCTCTAATCTGGCAGAGTTTTTCCTGTGGGTCTTGTTGTGCAGTCATGATGTGCACTAGAAGAGTGAAGGCCTATGGGGAAGCAAAGGAAACTAACAGTTTTGTGTTAGCCATTATGTATGGCAGGCATCCTTAGGGGAAACTCATTTTAACACACCTTCAAAGGATCTTTGGTGTTTTAGCTAAAAGTTTATGATGACAAGGTGAGCATGCCCACAAATGTTACTGTCTGTCATTTTAAGCTTTTGAACATATACTCCATGACCTTGATGTGGTCACCATCTTTCTTTCTTAATTACAAGTGAACATGCTCAAGAATATACTTACTTACTTACTGAGCATGCTCAAGAATATACTTACTTATTGAGCATGCTCAAGAATGCGCCTTCCTTCTAATGTGCTTTGAATGAATATGTGTAGACCTTCCCAACAAAACCCCCCATGCACTCATTGTTAGAAAAGTGCATTACTCTGGATGTAACTCCTGGGCTCTTCTTACCCGCCACAAAGAATAAATCTGTGTCCACTTTTTGTTTCTTGGGAGAGCTTGATTTGACTTTGCACTCACCAAGAGGTGAAGCCATGACGTTCAGGTACGGCAGCATTGCTCCACACACTATCAACTACACATAACGTCTCTCCTCTAGAGGCACCGTCAGCTCGGCCCAATTTGTTGAGAGGAGCAGGGAGAGAAGTTAGTGTGATTCAGCAGATGGAAGAGCTCCAAACTATGCACAGGTGTTCTCACATTTTTATAATCGTGTCTCACGCCCGAAAGTTCTCTGTGATCACCAGGGGTAGGAAGGAACTCAATAATAAAAGCTAGGAATCCTATGATGTGAAGCTCAAAAAGAAGGTGGCTTCGGAGTCACTGGTATCATGTGCCGCTTCCTACAGCACAGAGCCGGCTCTGGTGGTTTTGACATGTGTGTAATGTGGGCTAAAAGAGTGCTGTATGTGTGAATTAGCAGCTTGTACATGCACAGGAGCCCCCCTTTCCCCAACTCCCAAGGATTTTCTAGATGCTTCAGAGGATTGGAAACATCAGTGATGCTGGAGTCTGCTGCTTCTCAGGCAGCTGAACAACCGGGGATGAAAGGATCAGGTTTGTCACTAAGAGACATAAAAATGAGCCTGATTTGGAAGTAGAATGAGCTGGCTCAGTGGGTAAAGGCACTTGCTACTAAGCCTGAGGCCCTGAGTTCAAGCATGTGGTGGAAGGAGGGAACCACTCCCACAGGCTGTCCTCTGACCTCCACGTGTACAGTGTGACAGCAGTACCTGTGTGAGAACACACACACACTTAATTAATTAATTAATAATGTAATGAAGGAGAGTACCTGGGCTTGAGTCTGAGCTCAGCTATACACTACTCCTGTAAACTTAACCTCTCTGAACTTCAGTTTCTTTTTTTCTTTCTTTCTTTTTTTTTCTTTCTTTCTTTTTTTTTTTTTCCGGAGCGGAGGACCAAACCCAGGGCCCTGCAAGCACTCTACCACTGAGCTAAATCCCCAACCCCGAACTTCAGTTTCTTAAAAACGTTTTTGTTGTTGTTGTTGTTGTTTTAATTATGGGTTTATATGTCTCAGAGTGAGTATGTGTACTTGTGTGTCGGGACCCTGGAGCTCAAGTTACAAGTGGTTGTAAGCCCCCCAAACCGGGTGCTGGGAACTGAACTTGGATGCTCTGTTAAATTCCGGTCTATCTGTGTTGTACGTGACAGAATGTTTTTGCGTCGCAAACTCAGAAGTTATTGTCAAGATTATGTGTAGGATTAGACAAGTTGAAAACACTCGGTGACACACTGCATGGATTCATTTCTACCTGTAAGTTCTTAAAACCGTGGTTACGAATACATTATAAAATAAGTGGGCTTTTTAAAATAAAACTTTTTATTGATTTCTTTGTGGATTTCACCTCATGTGCCCCAATCCCACTTGTCTCCCCGTCCCTTCGTTATCACCCTCTGCCCTTGCAACCTACCCCCTAAAATAAAATAAAAAGACAAACAAAAAACAATCTCATGGTGGAAGCTGTAGTGTGGCCCAGTGAGTCACACTGTATACCCTTCAGTCTGTATATCTTCACTTGCAAATGTTCACTGGTCTGATTCCAGGCCTCTGGCTTCTGCTACACTATCAATACTGGATCCTCCCTGGGACTCCTCTTGGATACCCTGTTGTTGCCTATGTCGTGGAAATCCTGCAGCTTTGGATCTGCTGGACCAGCCCCTTCACATGCTCCAGCAGTTCATAGATGGGGTGGATGTTAGGGTGAGCAAACTCAGTCCTGGATCTGGGCCTGGGTGGTAGCTGAGCTGCTCAGCCCACCAGCTCTCCCCCATCCTCACCAGCAGGGTGAGCTCTCCAGCATTTTCCCAGGCTAACTTAAGCCATGCTGCAGGCAGCAAGGGGAGGGGCCTGCTTTCACACTCTGCAGGCTCACTGGTCACCCACACCACCAAGGCCAGCTCTACTGTGCTGCCCAAGGCAGGTGCAGGGCCCACTCTCTACTGTGCTGCAGCTGGTGAGGGGTGCGACCAGTTCTTCCACTCTCGTGCTCCTGAGGCCAGCTCTCCTACCTGTCACAGGTGGGGAGGGCACCTTGCCCACATCACAGCATGGCAGACAAGGGGTGGAGCGGTGGGCCAGCCAGCTCTCCCTCTTTATGTTAGGGCCGGCTCATCTACCCCCTACCACCAGGGCCAGCCGTACTGTGCTGCCCAGGCAAGGTGTGGGGCCAGCTCCCCCGAACTTTTATTTTTTTCTGTATATTTTTCACTCAAAGCATATGAATCACTTCTAATTGGTTCCTGACTGTTTATTTATTTGTTTGTTTGTTTATTAGGTTTGAAGAGACATTTTGGCAGAGGTCCGTTATCTAATTACATCCCATTACGGTCCCCATAAATGGCTGTGAATCTTCAACGGACAGCATTAGACCCATGGGTGAGCATAAAGGCAGTTCTGATAAATGGTTAAAATTCCTTCTATCAACAAATACCAGCTGTGGAATCTTCCCCATAAAAGCTCATCCCCAGCTTCCTCGGAATTCTTAAGTAGCTAAAAGAGCATCTAGGACCTGCTAGAAGTAATGACCGCACTTGTTAAGGAAGAAATAAACTAAAATGTACATACACACTCACAGCACATGTCCAGGGCTTGGAGGGCTGTGTCACTTGGTCAAGCAGTCCACAAAAGGAGCCTTCTGAGATTGCAGGCCTGCAAGGGATTAGTTAGCACCATGTCTGATGCATTCCATTTGTTCTGTTAACAGTTCTTGCGCAATTGCAGGACTCTGTGTTCCCTTTCCGATAACTGCGCAACAGCAGCCCCTCTGGGTAGCTCTGGAAGTGGCTTCCGCTCCATGCCGGACTCCCCCGCACCCCCGGGGCTGACATTTTTCCTACCAGCCATGAGATCTCTAGGTAGGCTGCAAAGGAGAAAAGAAGTAGTCAGGTAGACCTGGGCTAGGGATCTTCCTCTGTCATTTGCTTTGTGCTTGTCTAAATCTGACTCTTAATTTGCTATTGTTTTCTTCTGTAAAGTCAAAATGACAATAATAGTCTTTGTAAGACCATTGCGAAGGTTGAGCAAGACAGTGTGTGTTAAATACTCAGCGCAATGTCTAGTAATATTAATCCTCTAACAAGTGGAGCTATTATTCTCCTAAGAGCCAGAAGGGAATGTGCAACATCCTTCCTTGGTATCTCCTATCCCCAAATGTTCTACCTCTGTTTCAAGTCTTCAAACACACACACACACACACACACACACACACACACACACACACACACACA